>BQNB010077404.1:0-30858 GCA_026074375.1 Tanacetum coccineum | reverse complement strand
CAAGAAAAATCAGGTCAAAACGTCAAAAAGTAAGTCTTTTGGTGATTTTTTGGTTTTGGGTTTCGAACCTTGTTAGGCGAATTATACGTTGGGCAAATTATGCGTAGGCGAATACTACGTAGGCGAATTATACGTAGGCGAATTATATGAAGGTGAATTATACCCAGGCGAATTATACATAGGCAAATTATATTGGTATGTGCTTAATTACACATACCATTTTCCATTTAAAACGAACTTAAAAGAATAAAAACATACCAAAAATACATTGTATTTGTATGTTTGCATTTGTATTGTGCAGGAAACGGATATCTCACAAAAAGACGAAAAACCAAGCAAAAACTGAAAAAACCGGACACGAGATGGAAAAGTGTGTGAAGACGAAGCCCAATCAAAGTCAAGTCAACTCCGAGAAGAAAAAGCAAAGAAAAATATAACTTGAGGGGTCAAAAATGCCAAACCCCTAAGTTATATTATTATATAAACCGCAAGGGCTGATTATGGCAAATTGGGAGACTTCATTTATAAAAGAAAGAAAGGGGAAAAGAGAATGTAAAGAAGAAAGATGTGGAGGGGCTTTTCTTGTATACAAACCAAACATTCCCTTAATCATCTTCAACCTCTCTCTGTCAAAACCCAACTTGTATAAAACTTTCTTATCGCCGATACCAAAACAGCCAGCAACCTGTTTTGCTCCCATAACTTCTCTGCAAAATCACTCAGCCATCCTTACGGAAAATCATTTCATTCCACTCCTACTATTTCCCCCAGCTTTATAAAGTCCATGTTGGCAATCCCTTCCATTCCCAAGCACTTCTTTGGCTGAGATTGTCCCAAAAGAAGCATCAAAAGAAATCAAAGGCTGGGATTTGCTCTTAGCTTCTCTCTCACTCAACTAGCACACTTAGTTTTATCTCTCCAAGAAGCACAGATTGCAAGTCCCAATACTTTCGGCTATAAATAGGCTTTTGTAACGCCTTTGGGGCAATCTTAGAATTCGTTTTAGTTTTTATTTAATTAGCTTATTTTCAGTTATTTACAGTTTTTACTTTCAGCTTGTAACACTTTCAAGTTTTAATGAAGTTTGGAGTCTTATAAGTCACTTTATAATCTTAGTGTTAAGTTTTCTTAATTGAGTAGTTTTGTGTTTCAAAAGCCTCCAATACAGCTCTATTTAAACTGTTTTAATAAGTGAACTTAAAAAGTTAAGTAGTTTAAGAGAATATCACACCAATCCTCTCAAATATACTCAAGCTTATGTTTGGGATGAGAAAGCCAGTTTTGGATCGGCATGGACTCTCATAGCTTTGTTTTATGCAAGCTAGAGCTGTAAGATTCATTGTTTGACCCTGTTTTGAGCAAGGGTGTAGTAAGTCTCTCTATTTCTTACTTTACTTGTCTATTGCAGAATTGTTAGTTTATTTGTTAAAACTGCTAGTTATAAGTTAACACTGCTAGGCTAATTCATGCTTATTTAAGTGCTTATTATGGATTGAAAATTGCTTTCTAGTGTTTTTGACTTTGTTATACTGATTAAAAAAAAAAAAATCTTTTTTTTTACGTAAATTTGAAAGAAAAATGATTTTTAAGGGGTATTTTCAACTAGCAGTACTAACCTCAAGTTAGTACTGCTGGTTCACTTTTGGAACAGCACTAACTTAACACTACCAGTACTAACTCCAAGTTAGTACTGCTAGTTCATTTTCTTGGATTTCAAAGGTAGCAGTACTAGTACTAACTTAACACTACCAGTACTAACTCCAAGTTAGTACTGTTAGTTAGTATTGTTAGTACTGGCAGTTCAATTTAGCTCATCAGCTTATTATTTCAGCTTGTTTAAGATTTCTTTAGTTTTTTAGAGTAGATTAAGCCTATTTTAGTTTACTGTTTTCAGTAGAACTTATTTGTCTTTTCAAAATTTATTTTAAGAGTTAATCAGTTTTAGTTTTCTAGCTTATTTATCATTATAGTCCATTCTGGTTGCTTATTCTTATGCTTAAGTGCTTATTTTGGGTAGTTAACCTCCTGTTTTAGCTTATTTGCTTATTTCCTGTTTAATTGTGTTTTGTTAAGGCTAACAGTACTAACCTTAACTTAACAGTACTAACTTATAACTAGCAGTACTAACTTTAAGTTAGTACTGGTAGTTAATACTGGTAGTACTGTTGTTAGTACTGTTGTGTTTCTCTTGTTTAATTTAGCTTAATTGCATGCTTAATTTGCTTATTTAGATTTAGATTAGCTTATTTGTCTGTCTTAAGCTAATTAGAGCTTATTTGTGCCTTTGCGTAAAAGTTTTTAGTGTTTTGCCTTTAGTAGCTTTCATGCTTGTTCTAGCTTATGTTCCTTGATTATCTTTGTGTTCATTTGCCTATTAGGTTTAGTACCCAATCATATTCACATTCCTTGTTACATTCAAACACCAATCGTCAATCGTTCTTCGATAATCCATTTCTAGCCTCGTTGGGACATAACGTTTTTACTCCACGGGGAACAATCTATACTGGCTTACTGGTTACATTGCTCTCGCGTGATTTCGTCCCTTGGTGTGTATTTATATTTATATATGTTTATTGATACATAAAAAAGGGGTGAGCTCGCGCGAATCAATTTTTGGCGCCGCTGCCGGGGAGGTTGAAAAAGAATATCGCTACGTATTGACAATTTATATTTATATCTGTGAATATTTTTCTTCTACAAAAATATAAAAAGTACAAAAATTTATCAAATTTCTTTTATTAGTTATAATATATCATCTAAAACAAAACAAAATAAAAAAAATTGCTCATAAACAAGAAATAAAAATACATAAATTGGTAAATACCAAAATTTAATATTCTCAATTGAGGTTACCTTTCACAATATAAATTAATTTTATATATTCTTTTATATTATCATAATAACTTCCGGTGAAACTTATTGGTTCCAAACTCGTAACAAAAGATTTTAAACTTACCTTTTGTGTCTCTTACGATATACGGGCACCTTGAAAAAGTTTGAAACTAAACTAATAAAATGGTATAAGGAGGGTTGTTCCTAAGGAACTCGGACCCTGAAAGGAGAAATAAGCTTCGCGTTATTCCTACTCCTTCCGCTACTGTGCGTGTATCTTTTTAAGAGCATCACACGCTGATAGTTAGTAGATTATTTTGGTTTAAGTGGTCTTTTATATTGTCCGGATATACGTTTGAATAAATAATTGAAAAAAAAAATTATTGTAAATTTTCTTTTTATATTTCTTATTTTGTTGCATGCGCCACTCGTTCTCAAGCCCCGGAAACGTCGACAACCGAAGTCCAACAAACTTCTGTTGAATCTCCAATCTTATAGAACACATGATAAGCCTCCCATAGTTACGATGGCTGATAATTCGTTATATCGGGCAATTGCTACGATTCACCCACGAGGGTTACGAGGGATGCTGATCGTTATTCCGGGGGGGGAATCACCGCGAATAATTTGAAATCAAGCATGGTTTTTGAATCTTGTCCAAAAACAAGCAATTTTTTGGAAATGGACAAGAAGACCCACTGCTCACATCTGTTATTTCAACAAGATCACTTTTACAATGAAGATTCCGGAAGTACAATATAGTCGGTTAAACTTATGCTTTTCCGTTTTCTCTCGAAGGGGCAGCCCGGATATGGCTGGAAAAAGAACCCCCTCGGTCGATTGAAACATGGGATGATCTTGTTACGAAATTTATTAACAAATTCTTCCCTCCTCTAAACGACAATCTAGAAATGAATGAAATCACGAGGATTTCAGCAAAAATTTGTTGAGGACGTTTTGTGAGCTTGGATCGTTTCAATGATAATTTTAGGGGATGCCTCAATCATGGGTTTTCAGAATTGCATCAACTCGATACATTCTATAATGCCCTAAACTCAATTGATCAAGATTCATTGAACTCTGCTGCTGGTGGTAACTTCTTAGACAAAATGCCTCGAGAATGTTTAAAAATCATCGAGAGCAAGTCTAAGGTACGTCAATCAAGAAACAAAGCTGTTGTAGCTAAAATGAGTACAAGCTCTTCCACCCAAGCAGTCTCATCTGATGTTGCTGAACTCAAAGACATGGTTCGGGCATGATCTCGTCACGGAAAAAAACCAAACCCTGCTTCCTGCTCCCGTAAAGCGGTTGAACAAAGTTGTGTAACTTGTGGGGGAGGTCATTCTTATCAAAACTGTCCAGCCACTAATAGCAACATTTACCATGACAATATCCAAGAGTATGTGTCCCAAGCCGCTGCGGCCAATTTCAACCAAGCTAATTCTGGTTATCGACCTCCGATGGTCTCAAATCAAATTCGACCTCCTGGTTTTCCTCCAATTCAGAATTCTCATAGTTTCAAAAACAATTTCATTCGAGGGAAACAACTTCAATCAAAAACAGAGGAAACATTTCAACAAGGTCAGGAGTTATCGACCTCTGGTCAATCAACGAGTAGCTCATCAAGGGACTGTCTCTGACCACGGTGTAGTCAAAACAGATTTTGAATGATATGTACGGCAATGATGCGTGGTTGAGAAAATGCAAAACTAAGGTCAAAACCTGCTAATCCCAAATGGCAAATGTGATGACATGCTTTCAAAATTTGGTATGCTAATTACAGCTTTATCTTCGGTCTGGAAACTCTTCCCTGGTAAAAACATGTTACAAACAAAGGAAGATTAAAAGGTTATCACTAACCGATGTGGTAGTACCATCAAGGACGAAAGCAGTTAGTCATGACACCGAGGTGACAAGGACACGATGCCTCATGCTAATAACGAAGCACCGAGGAGTCCAACCTCTGTTGTTCACATCAGTCTGTAATCCAAATCCTGAGCCAATGTTTCTCCTGTTGATATCCAATTCCTAACAGCATCAATTCCTTTCTATCATGAGAAAATATGAAAGGAGCAGGTAAAAGCTAACGAACAAATTGAGAAATTCTATGAAATCTTCAAGATATGAAATTTTCGAAATTTGCTTTTTGGATGCTTTGCTCTTATGCTAAATTCGCTCAAATTTATAAAACCCTATTCGGAAACAAAGAGAAAATTGAGTGAAATGGCAAATGAACGAAAACTTGCCGGGGTATCCTTAACAAGTTGCCTAGAAACTTGGAGGACCCGGCAGATTCTTATCCATGTGAATTTTCTGGCTTAACACATGCAATGCTTGGCCGATCTCGGTGTGCAAGCATCATTCCTTATGCGATATTCCGATGTGGATATGATCTCTCTCTTTCGAAGCTTACCCCAACATGCATGACGCTAGAGATGCGGGACTGTTCAATCACTACAACCAATCGGTATCGCAAAGACGTCCGTGTGTTGGTGGAGGAGTTCTAATTTCAGCGTTTTGTGGTGTTGAATTTGAGCCAGACCCCGATACCTTAATTCTCGGGAGGTGTTGTTTTCTGAAAATAGTGTGCATTAATCCGTACCTTTCTTTCTGATGCAAGAGGGTCGAAATTACCCTTCGTAGTTGGCAAAAGAGGCAATAACTTATCACATAGACAAAATTCGAGGTACACGGCAAATTAAATCATATGACGGCAAATCGGATTGACGTTTCATTGATATCGGCTAGTGATGAATACTCGCAGAAGGTCTTAGGTTTTTTGACTTCGGCTATGCTTACGGATAGCCTTCTCCGTGCTTTGATCTATTGTCGCTAATTCTCATCTCCGACTTTGCTCCAATTTGGAGAAGAAAGTACTTTCTATGTTCGAGGAAGCAAATTGTTTTCTTGCTCTAGATGATGATTACAAATTAACCGAGCTTGATCCGACTTTTTCTGATCCCGCGGGTGGGGTCATTCTCATCTAGAAGCATTCTTGACAATGAACCACGACTCTATTCCAAATCAAGGAGATTGTTCACAGAAACCAGAAGAAATAAACTTTGTGAAGCCAAAACTATTAAATCTTCGATTGATGAACGCCCAGAGGTTGAACTCAAAGACTTACCTCCCCATCTTGAATAAGCCATTCTTGGCAAGATGACAACAAGTTACAGTTCATCTTGCTAAAGATTAAGTTGGGAGGCGAAAGCCGATCTGGATCTCAAGGTTCTTAAGTCCCACAAGCGAGCATCGCTTGGAACATTATCCACATTTCAGGGTATTAACCAGAATTTTGTACCAACAAATTCTAATGGAGGGGGACTATAAACTACAGTTCAGCATCAGTGAAAGGTTAATCCAAAAATCCACGTTTCATCACCCTGAATGAAGTGAAAAACTTCTTGACGCATGATTGATTTAACCCAATCTCGATAGTCATGGGTCAGCCCGAATACATTGTGTGCCCAAAAACGTGTGATTACGTTGTTCAAAATGAAGAAAATGAGTGATCCCAACTCGATTGGTTACGGGTGGCGGGTTCGGGTATGCATTGACCTACCGCAGTTAAGGAAGCCATAACGTATAAAGAACCATTTCCTCTACCGTTTATGGATCAAATGCTCGAGGATTAAGCGGGGGGGGGTAACCGGAGTACTATTGTTCCTTGATGGATTCTCCGGGTATTTCCAAATTCCCATTGACCCTCGTGATCAGAATAGACCACATTTCTTGTACTACGCACGGTTGCCTACCGTCGCATGCTTTGGCTTATGCAATGCACCGGGCAACTTTCAAGGTGTATGTTAGCCATCTTTCACGACATGGGTTGAAAAGACATGGTGTCTTCTATGGATGACTTCTCGGTGTTTGGTATTCTTTGAAAATTGCCTCTGTCTTGGAAATGTTGACAAAAGATGTGAAGACACCTTTGTGTCTTAACTGGGAGAAGAGCCATTTTATGGTCAAAGAAGGCATTGTCCTCGGCCATAAAATTCTAAAATGGGATTGAGGTTGACATAGCCAAAATAGATGTCATTGCAAATACCTCATCCCACATGTCAAAGGAAGTTAGTGTTTTTCTGGTATGCCGGTTTTTACCGGAGATTCATAAAGATTTTTCAAAATATCCCGACCAATAACTCATCTTTCGAGAAGATTACTCCCATTCATCTTCTCTAATGAATGCATCCAGCTTTCCAAACGTTAAATTAACTTTACGGAAGCTACGATCTTGATTTTGCCCCAAACTGGGATTACATTGAAACTTTATGTTCGAGCACGTGATTACGCCATAGGGGCAGTGTTGGGGCAATCGTTCATGACAAACACGTTCTGCCTATCCATTATGCTAGCAAGACGATGCGAGATGAATCTAATTACACTCGACGGAAAAGGATATGTTAGCCGTAGGTGTATCATTCGAAAAATTCGGTCTGATCTTATCATGAAAAAACAATAGGGGGGGGGGCATAGTGCATAGGCCATTCGCTCTCAAGTATCTTCTTTGCCAATAGGATGTAAAGCGAGATTGCTCGATGGGTTCTCTCCTCCAAGAATTTGGACTTTAAATGTTCTTGACACAAAAGGAGCTGAGAACCTCGCTAGCGTTCATCTGTCCCGATTAGAAAACCGTATGGAAATCATTTTCGACCCTAAGAGGTTACATGATGAAACTTTTCCTCTCGAGACGTTAAGTATGGGTGACTTTTCGTGGTGATTTAGTAATCCGTGTTTGCTGACTTTGCAAATTACCACGTCAGGTAACTTCGTTGTGAAGGGCATGTAACCCAACAGAAAAATACAAGTTCTTCAAGGACGTGAAACATTATTTTTGGGATGACCCCTTCTTGTTTAAAATATGTGCGGATCAAGTGATCAGGCGATTTGTGTGCACGGAAGGAAGCTCTCGCATTCTCGAGGCTTTGCCACAAATGGACCCACCGGGGGACATCATGGGTTGCAAACCTAACCGCCAAAAAGATTTTTATTCCGGCTTCTTTTGGCCCACATTTACAAGGATGCCACTGAGTTTTCAAAAGTGTGACTCGTGCCAACGACAAGGGAAAAATTCGCAAAGGGATGAGATTTGCCTTTTAAAAACCCATCCAAGTTTGTGAAATCTTTGACATTTGGGGCATTGACTTTATGGGCCCGTTCCCGTCTTCACGAGGGAACAAATATATTCTCATGGCCGTTGACTACTTGTCAAAATGGGTTGAAGCGAAAGCGCTCCCCACCAATGATGCCAGAGTCGTGTGCAAATTCTCTATAAATCTCTCTTCGCCAGATTTGGTTGCCCTCGGGCTATGTAAGTGATCGCGGAATATTTCTCCAATGACCAATTTGCAGGTCATGCAGAAATATGGATGTCATCACGCTTCTCCACGCATATCACCCACAACAATGTGGGAAGTCGATGGGTGTCAAATCGTGGTTTGAAACGTATCTTGGAAAGGACCGTAGGTGAAAACCGTGCTTTCCTGGTCGGTACAAACTAGATGACATTGCACTATGGGCCTTCCGCCCTTACTACGCCCATCGGGGTGTTATCCTTACAAGCTTGTGTATGAAAGGCATGCCATCTTCCGATCGAGCTTGAGCTCAAAGCTAATTGGGCCTTGAAACAAGCAAACTTTGATCTTTCTTAAGCGGTGATCACGAATGTTCAACTCAAATGAACTTAACGAACTTCGTGATCATGCTATATGAAGAATCATTGATCTATAAGGAAAAAAAAGAGAATCCATTTTTGACTCCAAGATCAAAATCGCGTTTTACGTCGGTGATCGAGTCCTCCTCTTTAATTCCAGATTGAAGATTTTCTCGGGCAAACTAAAATCCCGTTGGAGTGGACCATTCACCATCACTCAAGTCTTTCCTTACGGCACTGTTGAGCTATCTCAAGCTAACGGGCCGAATTTCAAAGTGAATGGTCATCGTGTTAAGCACTACTTTTTGGGGGGACATCCACAATTGGTAGTCCGATCTCCAAAACATTCCTATTGGTCCAATTAATTAAGGTTGCGGGTCAAGCATAGCGACCTTAAACTAGCGCTTCGTGGGTCGAGCGCACCATGCTTATCCGTAGTTGTAATTGTATGAATAAGTGTTGTTTGTTGTGTGAGATATCTTGTCTTTTCTATCACCCGTGTTTCGTGTTGTTGTTGTTTATTGTCCAGGATTGCCCGGATTGTGAAGGCTCTCGGTTTTGTCTATTCGATCACTCGAGCTTCAAATCCTCAGCTTCATTTTGGGAATCCCGATATCTAATTATCGACTAACGGTTTATCATTTGGCCATACTTCATAAACGCCTTAGGGATAACGTGGTACCTTCAAAACAGCGAGGGACGATGTTTAGTATAGTTTGGGGGGTATCTTCGATTTGATTGTTGCCTGCTGCAATTGTTTCCACGTAATCCTGTATTTTCACCAAAATTTTTGCAAAAAATACAAAAAAATTGCTAAAATATATTAAAAAAAAAACAATATCAATAAAATAAGTGTTTTGTCACAGTTTTGATTTTTTTGGGTAGAATGAGAATAATTTTTGATCTCGATTGGGGTATTGAGCCTAGCTAGTTCCTTCAGGCAAGCTTTCACGAATTCTTTTGCTTTGAATTTTAAAAATGTGAAAGAACAAGAAATGATAGAGTTAAATATAAAGTTTATGTGTTAAGCAAGATTCGTCTCAAAACTTATATGAATAACTTGTGTTCTTTTTCTCCCATAAGCTTCTAATCCACCTAATCATACGTGCTTGTTCAGCTAAGTCAATCGATGTTTTCAGAAAAAGCTTCAAATTTGTAACTTGATTCTTTAAAAGCAAGGTTTCGAAAGATAAAAATGCAAAGAAGCATGAATGAAGTATGAATGCAAAAATGCATGAATATTGTAATTATGCCAATGAAGCATACATTTGATCATATGGAGCTAGTAAAAGATGTGTCGTGATATCCCACTCGTTAACCACGAGGTGGGGGTTCAAACTAAGACGTCTTTATTCTAGGATTTGGTTTTTTTGTCTTTGTGTTGTGCTATCTCACTTGGAAGAAAGGTCTAGGTATAGGGTTCAACTTAGACACGATCCTTAGCATATTAGGAAGAAGGTGATGAGTGATTTCCCATACGCTAGCATAAAAAACGGGGGGGGGGGGGGGGGTTTTTGGGTTTCAAACTAAGAAACACCGGTGTTGGTTGTGATATCCTACTTGGGATGCGCGGCCTAGGTAGGTGTTCAAACTAAGGCAACCATTACTAGCTTTAAGAACTTATGGAAAATGATTAATATGTTGGAAAAAAGTTATATGTTTTAAAATCAAGTTACAAGTGCAAATGAGTTGTGCTTTGAGTGTGATTCATCTTGAATTATGACTATCGAAAATAACGTTGATCTATGGTTGAAATGAGTTTACACCATTTAAATATATATTCTGTTTTGTGAGTTAATAGTTCACAAGTCAAAGTATGCGGTTAACATCTAAACTTATATCGACAATGTCTTGTTTAATTGCTTAGCTGGGACTTGTGAAAAAAATCCGGGGGACGATGTAATTATCCTGTCAGGACGTCCTGTGGATTATTTACGAAACGTTTCTCATTCTATGATCCCATTTGTTGATAAATAAAGGAAGTCAAACATGTTTAAAGTCAAAAAATATATATATATATATATATATATATATAAATAAAAAATAAAATTTAGAGTAGTTGTGTAAATATAAAAATTGGTGAGAACCGGGACTTGTCGAGGGGATTTGAGATTTTCGGTTTCTCGAGTGCTTACTTCATAGCAGTGCGTGGGACACCCAGCATCTTAGTTTGGGGGATTTTGGTATGTGCTTAATTACACATACCATTTTCCATTTAATCGAACTTTAAACAGAATAAAAAACATACCAAAAATAATTGTTATTTGTTATGATTTGCATTTGTATTGAGCAGGAAACGGATATCTCACAAAAGAGAACAAAAAAAACCAAGCAAAAAAGCGACAAAAACCGGACACGGGATGGAAAAGTGTGGAAGGTGATGAAGCCAAATCAAAGACAAGTCAACTCCGAAAGAAAAAAAACAAAGAACAAAAATATAATTGAGGGTGTCAAAATGCCATATCATAAGTTTATATTAGAGGAAAAAAGAGAGGGCGCTGATTATGCAATTTGGGAAACCTCATTTATACAAGATAAAAAGGGGGAAAAGGGACTAAAGAGAAGTAATATGTGGAGGGGCTTTTCTTGTACCAAAAAAAGCCAAAACATTCCCCTTTTTAATCATTCTTTCTAACCTCTCTCTGCCACAGCCCAACTTGTTATAGCTCTTCCGCCAATACCAAAAATCCAGCAAGCACCTGTTTTTTTGGGCCCATAGCTCTCCTGCAAAATCACTAAATCTACAAATCATTTATCCACCTCCTTTCCCCCAGCTTTTATAAAGTCCATGTTTGGCAATCCTCTCTCATTCCTAAAGCACTTCTATGGTGAGATTGTCTCCAAGAAGTCAAAAGAAATAAGGCTGGGATTTGCTCTAGATTCTCCTCACTCAACTAGCACTTGGATTTATCTCTCCAAAGTATGCAGATGCAAGTCCAATACTTCGGCTAATATGAGCTCTTGTATGCCTTTGAAAAACAGGAGATAAGAATTAGTTTTTAGTTTTTAATTTAACTTAGCTTATTTTCAGTTATTTACAGTTTTTTTTACTTTCAGCCTGTAACACTTTCAAGTTTTATGCAGTTTAGTTTTTAAAGTAACTTTATTAAGTCCAAGTGTTATGTTTCAGAATTGAGTTGTTTTATGTTCAAAATAAAGTTTCTCAGATACAATTGTTTAGAAACTGTTTTAACTAAGTAAACTTAAAAGGTTAAGTAGTTAAGAGAATTTCAACAATCACTCTCAAATATACTCAGCAGAGATGTTATGGGAAGATAAGACAGTTTTGGATGGGATTATGGACTCCCATACTTGTTTTTTGCAAAGCTAGAGTTTTGTGATTCATGTTTGACCTGTTTTTGAGAAGGGTGTTGTAAGTCTCTTATTTTATTTATTGTTCTATTGCCAGAATTGTTGTGTTTTGTTTTTGTTTTTAAAATGTTGTTTTAAGTTTATACGGCTAGACTAATTCATGCTTATTTAAGTGCTTATTAGGATTGAAAATTGCTTATTAAGTGTGTTACATTGTTATTTGATAATCTGTTTTTTAATAAGTTGAAATAAAAAATGATTTTGGAAATGTTAAAGGCTGTATTAACAAGCCAGTACAACTTCAAGGTTAGTACTGATAGTTCATTTTTAGGAACAAAGTACTAAACTCCACACTGGCTGTTACTAACTTAAGATTTTAGCTGGTAGTTCACTTTGTGAACTTCACTAACTTAACACTTCAGTACGACGTAAAAGAGAGTACTGTCTAGTATTAACTGTTAGTATGGTTGTTTAAATAAGCATTATATCGTTATAATTTTGCATTATTAGATTTCTTTAGTTTTAGAGTAGAATTAAGCTTATTTTAGTGTATGTTTTCAGTAGAAACTTATTTGTCTTTTAAAATTTTTAAGAGTTAATCAGTTATAGTTTTCTAGCTTATTATATTATAGTCCATTCTGGTTGCTCTTTTCTATGCTTAAGTGCTTATTTTGGGTATTAACCTCCTGTTTAGCTTATTGCTTTATTTCCTGTTTAATTGTGTTTTGTTTAGGGCTTAACAGTACTAACCTTAACTTAACAGTACATACTTATAGCGGCAGTATAACTTTAAGTTAGTACTGTAGTTAATATGGTAGTATGTTGTTAGTACTGTTGTGTTTCTCTTGTTTAATTTAGCTTAATTGCATGCTTAATTTGTTATTTAATTTAGATTAGTTATTTGTCTGTTCTTAAGCTATTTAGAGATTATTGTGCCTTTGGTAAAAGTTTTTTAGTTTGTTTTGCCTTTAGTTGCTTTCATGCTTGTTCTAGCTTATGTTCTTGATTATCTTTGTGTTCATTTTGCCTATTAGGTATAGTACCAATATATTCACATTCTTGTTTAACTTCAAAACACCATCTTCAATCGTTCTTTCGATAATCCATTTAGCTCGTTTGGGACATAACTAGCCGGGAACATCTTATACTGCTTCCGGTTACATGCTCTCGCGTGATTTGTCCCTTTGGTGAGTATTATTTTATTATGTTTATTCACACATAAAAAAAATAAAAAATAAAATTATCCTTAAAAAATATATAAAAATAAACAAAGTTGGTAAAAGAACACCAACATATAATACCTTCAATTGAGGTATTATCATAAATAAGTTCCGGTGAACTTGAAAAGTTCCCAAATCGAACCAAAGATTCAAAAACTTACCATTTGTGTCACTTACGAAGTACGGCTCACCTTGAAAAGCAATTTTTGAGAGCTACCGTGAAGTAAGTTGATTATTTGGTTTTAAGTTGTCTTCCGTGTATCCGTTTAAAATAGATTGTTAAAAAAAATTTCTTTAAAATAAATATAAAACCCCAAAAATAATCTCCGTAACCTAAAATCCGTTTAATTCTTTCTTCTTATCCTCTAAATTGTTTAATTCTTCGACATGTCATTTTATCAACCTTGCTACGAGTGTGGAGAGCCATTTGTCGGTTCATTTTGTCCACGATGTAATCCGAATTCTTTCGATAATTCTCAATATTTTTCCGACTACTCTCCACAATATTCGACATATTTTTGTAATAATTGTGGTGACAATCATTACGACGGTTTCGATTGTCCATCACGAGTCCCGTTAAATTTTGTCACTTTCGTAAAGTCAATAAAGTTGGGTTTCGTAAACTCTCTAAGTCGTTTGAGCTTTCGTATCAAAGAACTTTTGATCCAAATCGATTTGTTGAACTCTTGTGCTAGAAAACGTAAGAATTAAGTCCTTTTTGTAATCTTTTTGCTATTAATTGTTATATTTAATTGATTACATAGGTTTCGATTAGATCTAGGGTTTCGTAAATTTGAAAGTTGTTTAGAAAATGAAATTGATTGAGGCAAAATGATAATATGTGATTGATAACTTGATTGGAATTGATTGATCACTGGAAATATCAATTTTCATTGGTTTCGTAACTAAGATAGGTTTCGTAACTTTGAGAATTTTATAAATAAGCTTAAATGATGGAAAATGATAAATAAGCTATTGAAATAAGCAGGATCATTAAGCTTATCATATGTTTTTTGGAGAATCAAAGTTTATGAAAGATAATGTTCACAGGTTTTGGTTTCGTGAACAGTGTTGGGCCAATGGGTTTCGTAAATGATATTTTGGGCTTAATAATGGGTTTCGTAAGGATTAATGAGTTGAAATTTTGGGTTTCATACAAAGAAAAAATTGGAATAAATTTTCTTTATCAGAATCTCAAAAAGGGTTTTCAATGTTAAAAAAAGGCATCCTACGAAATCAAATGATAAATTTTGTTTCCAAATCATATTTTATATTGATAAATGGACCAAATGGTGAAGATTGTGTCCGATTATGACCGTTTCTTGAATTTAACAGGATGAGGAGTGAGCAATCTACTGACCATCCAGATATCGTATATAAGATCATGTTTTGTTTAACAAAAATTTTCAGTCAAAAGTGATCAATGATTTCAAATTATAAGAAGGAACATATGATGGAAATGCAAAAAGTGAGCTTCAACTGTCTGTGATCATAAAGTTTCTCATGTATCATCAAAAGAAAAGTTCAAGTTTTTGAAAAAGATTGTTTCAGAATTGTTAAAAAATGATTTATGACTATCTTTTGAACATAATTGGATAAATGGTCTAAGTCATGTACGGTTTTGACCATTTTCTGCATTGAACAGAATGAGGAGTGAGTGGCTTAATGACCATCCCATTTATGTTTCAATAGATTGGTTATGTAATCATTGTTTTCAAGGAATCTTTGAAAAAAAATTTGTTTTAGAAAAGTTATCTCAAATTCTAAATTAAAAAGTTGTATTTTGTGTCAGCAAGTGGTACTCTTTCACAAAAGGTTTTAAAAGAATACAAAGTTATACTCTTGGATTTCTTAAAAAAACAAAAGTTGATTAAACAAATCAGAGTATGTCTTTATTATTCTTGAAAGAGTATCATTTCAACAAAAACTTTTTGGTGAGGAAAAACAAACAGAAAGAGAGATGAAATCCATACGTGAAAAAGCAAATCAAAGTATGCTTGAAAAAGAATTTCCAGAGCATACAAAATGAGTTTAAAATAATAAAGCGTATGGCATGTTCCCGAAAAAGCAAGAATATGCACATGAGAAAGAAAATAATTAGAATATGCTCAAAAAGAAATGCCAGAGCATATAAAACAGACAGAGTGGAAAGAGACAAAACATGTCAAATATGTGCAAATTTTCAAACTATCTCATCTCACTAATCATTTCATGTCATCATACAGTATTCACATGGCTCAACACATGATTCTAGCAGCTCAACTTGTTCCTCAATATAAACCAATTGGGATATGCAACAGTTATGCGGTGTTGCAGAGTATTCCTTGCTCTCCTGAATGCAAGATAGTTGGGCTGATACTACTGTGACTTTGATCATGGTCCTCAGTCATGCATTAACTGCAACTTCATGTCTCTGCTGTGGTACTACAACAAATTTGTTTTTTTTTTTGGAGAATGATGAGCAAGGTACCAGATAATGAGGACACGATCAAGTTTATGTTGGATACTCAACAATTCATATACACTGTGGATATGTTCCGAGCTACTCTCCAATTACTAGTAGAAACTCCTGAGAATCCATTTGTCGCACCAGCCAACATCCACACTATTGAAGCATTCATGAACAGAGTTGGTTATCAAGGTGTTGTTGACAAAGTGAGTGCTTTCTTCACAAAGAATCTGGCTCAACCATGGCAGACTATGTTCAAAGTATTCAACCGCTGCTTAACAACAAGAACTTCTGGCCATGATCAGACCAAGATCAACATTCTTCAGTTGTTTCATGTTGTACTCAACCAAACACATGTTGATTATGCTGCTCTTCTTTGGTGGATTTGTTATTAATAAATGGTTTCAGAAAAGAGGGAACTATTCAGTATCCTCGTTTTAAAATCAAGCTGATTGTTGCTGATCTGATGACGAAATTCCCCAACATTCCTAAGAGTATTGACGAAGATTATCATTCTATCAGGGATGATGTTCTATTGGTTAGTGTGTATACAACGGGGAATGTCTCGGTTCGAGGGATGCTGATTCTGGATGCTCTCTTAACTGCGGAGATTAGAGAGACGGGTGATTTTAAGGAGTATGAGACGGTGTTTATGAAGGTAGTCGTTCTAATGAATCAACCACAACTGGTTGTTTCTGCCCAAGGAACGAATTGGAATACACCTAAAGCCCCTAGGACGCCTATCATTTTTACTAGTCCTCAGGAGTCGAAGAAGAGGAAGCAGACTGCTGGAGAATCTAGTTCAAGGAGAATCATTATTAAAAAGAAGAAACAAAACACACTATCTATTCCACCTCCTGGAGATGATAGAGAAAGAGATGAAATGGTTAAAGCAACAGTTTTAAGTCTAACTTTACATAAAACTGCTTTAGATGCTGAAGCTAAAGAAAACTTTGCTAAGGTTTAAGAAATGTTAGAACATGAGGAGATTGATAAATTGGTTGATGGTGATGAAGATGAAGAATCTTATGCAAGTGCATTTGCTGATTTTGTGATTAATAATGATGTTGATGATACTGGATCTAAGTTAGAGCCTGGGAGTCATAAGGAACATCCAAAACATGTGTTTGATGATGATGAGAATAAGAAGAAAGATGAAGAGGTTGAGAAAGAAAAAGAAGTTGTAGAGATTGTGAAGGAAACAAATGTTGACAATACTATGCTAAAAAATAAAGAAGTTATAGACGGAAAAAGAGTTTGTTGATATACGGGTATCCGGATATTAGGAACGAGCAGAGCAAGACACCAATTCCCTCACCGATTAGATCCCCTAGGAATGTTTCTTTTTCAGAAAAAACAACTACAGAATACTTCACTGATAATATTTCACCCACAACTGCTACAACATCCAAGACTTCTGTCACACCAAAACAAAAGAAAAGATCTTTCACTCTTAAAACAAGAAGTTTACCAAGAAGTATTGCTGGCATGTGCAGACGAAGAGGATTAATTCGATCTCATATCAAGACCAAATTTATCACTCGAGAATTCTGTGTGGAAAATATTCAAGAAGTTATACAACACTATGACAAAATTGTTCCTGAGCTGACAGTTATAAAGACGAATGAAATGCTGAAAAAGGAGATGCCTCGCTTGGTAAAGCTTGCAGTCAACAAGGATCGAGAAGTCTCTCCTGTTGATATATATGGTATGGTATCTAAAGAATTTGTTGCTCATGGACCAAAGTTGATTGAAGAACTATTTCGAAAGCACATGCAAAATACAACTCTCAATCTTTACCCCAAAACAAATTCTTCAACCGCTAACACATCATCTACTGATCTTCAACAACAACTGTATCTGAATATGAAGACAAAACCTCAAGATCAAGCAGCTGATCCAAAAATATGGGAAATTTTAAAAGCCAAGTTTGAAAAGCCATAATTTTCGCATATCATGATGACCAATATTACGATGTTGATCCTCCTGAAGGGGGAGAAACATAGTGAAAAATTATTTTGGAAAAAGAAGAATCTTTTGTGAATGGAAGACCAATTCTACCGACGATGAAGCGTTTGTAATAATCAACCCTTAGGGGGATTGTTAGAAATGATAAAAGTGTTAATTATTAATATAATTTGAGTCAGTAGTTTAGTTTTATAGTTTTATTAGTCGATTTGATGTAATATAGGACTAATCTTGGGACAAAGTTAAGTAAAGTTGACCAAGGTTTAACTAAGTGTAGGCAAAATAGAATAGTTTAGTAATAAGTATATATACTCATCTTGGAGGAGTATATATACATGTCTTGTCTTTGTAACACTCACTTCTCCCTCCTATTTTTATTTTCCCCTTTTGAAATGAAAATTTAGAAAATGATAAAAATACTCTCTAGCTCCTCTCCTTTATTTTACTAGCTTTCGTATGATATCTACTTAGCAAACATAGCATTGATGTGCGGTTGTCATAGGACTTCTACACGAGAAGTTTTACAACTCCCTAGGCAGTGCACCTAATCGTTGTAGTGTAGTATGAGCAAGACTCGGGGTTGCTTATAGTTCACTCAGGGAATAGGTTGGGAAGGTTTGATCACGGTCTAACAGAATTATAAGGGTTGAAGGAAGATTCTTTTTGTGTTTTTATTTTTTCTGAAAGCATGTAAAATCATATATTGGAGGGAGTGGTTTAGTTTTAGCTAATTATACTAAAAATAAACTATGCTAATGGTGATAACAATATAATAAAAGATTGTATTCATTTAATCATGTATTACTCCCTAGATTGCTTCACCTAGTGTTGTTGCTTTGTCACACTTGTGATGATCTATATATTTATTTCCTATGTCATGAACGAATTACACGAACCCGCCGTCTATTTAATATTCCGTTAGAGAAACGCGCAAGTAAGGTAGTATGAAGACTATTACAAGGCCCCAAAGAGTATATTAAATGCATGTGAAATATATTAAGAGTGGATCAACCATATTAAGGGGCAAGGTAATATGAAGACTGTTACCTGATGGTATCCTTTTTACACAATCATGTTTCCCTAGATATATCAACAATGATACAGGCAAAAGCTGGTTTTCTAAAGCCTAACATGCATATCCATCACAAGAAGCAACATCACTAAGATCTACATTCTAGGTTTCATACAATCATAAATAAACACAATAGGAAGTTTAGCCAAGCATGTAAAAGATAAAGCAAGAATAATAATGAATCAAACAACAAGACATATTGAATGATTAAGATAATCGTACTTGATTAAAACATGAATTGAAGGAGTTACAATAGGGTTTTAAGGCCCTAAAATCGTCCTAATAAGCTGCCAAACGAAATATGGTTCGTCTCTCTTTTTTACTCTAAAGTTACACACTTAAAACCCTAAAAACGGATTTGTATATATAGATAATTCGATGCGACAGCGTCGCATTTTAATCGTGACGCCGTCGTGAAAGAGAATATTCTAGATCTTGGGCTGGGCCGTGTGAGCTGACGCCGTCGTGAAATCTTGTGACACCGTCATGAGATGAATTGTGACGGCGTCACGTACATTTTATGACGCCGTCTTCAGCCGCTGAGAACATAATCTTGAGAGATGTTGGTGTAGGTCCGTAGTCTCGTTCGTTTCTTCTCCAAATGAATCCAAGTCACGTGTATTTCCTCCAAATGCCGTCCAAATGCTAAATACCTAAAAAGGAACGATTAAGCACCTATTTTGGGCATAAATGCACGATTTAGGGGGTTAAATGACACTGAAAAAGTGTATAAAATGACACCTCATCATCTTCAGACGAGACATTTTTGATGGATATATTTCCTTTTTGGACATTATCCCGAAGGAAATGGTGATGTTTTTTGATGTGTTTCGTCTGCGAGTGTTGCATAGGGTTTTTTCTTAGGTCAATCGCGCCTTTATTATCGCACATGATCAGAACATTATCTAGTCAGATGTCATAGTTGATAAGAGCTTGCTTCATCCATAGTGCTTGTTGACATGCCTTTCCGATGCTTACGTATTCTGCTTCGGTCGTGGATATAGCAAGAGCGGTTTGTTTCTTCGAGAACCACGATGTTAGACAACATCCTACGAACGTACAAATACGCAGATTATTCATTACTATCTAAGAGGTCTTTTTAAGGGGTTATGGGGTGTAGGTGTAAGATAACATATAATGGAAACAGAAATGGATGGGATACATTTGGGTGGCTTTGGGTGAATTTGGAGTGGAAGGGTTAGCTAATTATTTACACGAATACACGTTGATTTGGTTGCTAAGCCAAGACTCGGACGAAGATATACAAACTCTACACAACTCTACATCAATCTCTTTTGTTTTCTTTTCTAATTTTTATTTTATTTTTTTTGAATAACATAATCCATCATAACTTAGGGTTTATAACACGTACCTCTACACTTGAGCTTTTTACATACTCGATTATTTACAATCTAATTAATGACCTAATTTGAGGTGGATCAAAATAACACAGAGATCATCTAACAAATATATAGGGGTATTGACTTAACTTTTCTTCCCCATTCTTCCGCGAAATAAATACTACCATGAATCCCAATCGTCCCAAAACTATATTACAAGGATAAGGACTTAGCAACCGTGTACTCAATAATTAACTTGGGTTAAAACAATAATGTACTGAAAGCGAGTACATACAAGGTAAGTTAAGGAGATTTGGGTGTAACGATTGGTTTAAGGGTTAACAATGCTCTTCATTAATAATCCAGCTTAACCAGAAAATTGCGAGAACCGTGAAAAAGGATAGGCTCGGAGGGTTGTACTAGGGGTATCCTGCACTAAAGGTGAGTGCATGACAAGGTGTGGGATAGTTATATGATCGGTGTGACCATCATAACAATTACAGGTTTAAAACATAGGTTAATCCTAATGCCTCTTGATGTTGGTTTGGGGGGAAGCTTATTCAAAAACTTCACCAAAAAGGAGTGTATGAAGAAAGCTTTTCATGACATGCTGCATGAATTAGGGGGGAGTTAATCCAACTCATGAATACTACAATGGTACCAGAACAAGTAAAAGACACAGAAGATCTAAGCTGGAGTACAAGTATTAAGCCTAAAAGACAAAGACATCATCTTTAGTATTGGAAGCGCTTCGGAAGACTTTATTTTGTTGTATTTTTTGTACTTGTTAGGAAAATTGTAACGTAATTCTGTATGCACACATATTAGGGGGAAGAGTGTTAGCCTTAAAGATGTCGGGTAATACAGATATTACACTAGTTTACTTTCATAGTCGGATACAAAGGTCTAGTAAATGTCAAGTTAGGATAGTAGTGTGTATCAAGGACTATATATACCCTCTTATACTTTCATAGGAGGGTGAGGATAATCATTTTGTATTTCATAAAGTGTGTGTGTTTCTCTCTATAGAAAACACACACATCTTTCCCTCTTTACTTTTCTCAGCTATCAATAATATGGTAACTTATTCCTTTTATCCTCCTTGACCTCCGGATCATGTTTTAGGCTAGAATCTTTATGGGTATCAATAGGTAGCAGAAGTAGGATGCGTTTTTTGTTTCATCGGTTTCTTAGAGGATGGTGATCGTGGTTAATAGCTTTTATCGGCTTATTTTTAAGCCAAAAACCTAAGGTTTGGTTGGGTTGGTGGTTATTTTGGCCAAAATTTGAATGTTTCTCCTCTTAATGGTTCTAGCATATTTGTACTATGTGGCTTATGGGTTTTTAAGTTTATTTTTAAGTCTTTTTGTTCGAATCGGTTTTTATATCAAAATCATGATTTCAATTTTTTGTGTTAAAATCATAAAGTTTATGTTTTTAGGTACTACTCGGCTTAGAGGAGGAAGAAGTACAACAAATCGAGTAAAATTCATCCAAAAGTGTGGCCTTTGTGTTTTAAGAAGTTGAGTTCGGAACTAAGAGGCGATTTAACCAATGCGATTATCCAAGTTTAGGAGAGATTTAATCATTTCTACAGGAGGTGATTCATCCATTTTTTCAGGAGCAATTAAAGAAGAAAGGCATTTCTGGATCTTAATTGATTTTTTTATTTTTGCTTATATAATTTAAATATATATTCGAGATCAAGACTATCCCCACACAAGATGTAAAAATCGCTGATGAGATCAGAGTGCATGACCCTCTCGTGCCGATCTGTACTTTGATATACTTGCGGCTTATTAGAAATAAACCCCCTAAGTCCGTAAATACCCCCACCCAAGCCAACCACGTGCCATCACCTACCGCGCCAGTGCTACATATATATTCTAAACGTGCTAACTGTTGTGAGATGGTTCGTGGTACATGTTAGTGATATTGTTCTACGTATTATGACAGCTCTCGAATCTATCGAATAGTTCGCGTAGTTGGTGGGCGGGAATGAGCAAGATTAAAATACCTCTCGTTACCGCGAGAGTGGTCACGAACCCCATAGCAAAAAAGCTTTCATTATAACGCCTTTCAAGTACCTCTCGCACTCCGCACTCGCCACATTGTTGGCGCGTATCATCCCCCACACACCTGCAACCCCTCACTCAATGGACCCCTCCCCCCCTCCCCCCCCCCTCCCCAGAACCCCAAGCCACCTATCTCGCTCCCTCTGCTCTATGAATTCATCTAACTAATACTTGTTTTTATACATGTCAATGATGCGAGTCCTAACCCAAAGATTGATAGTACTCTGATATAGCGCTGAAGACTGTTGTATTCTATCTAGATAGATAGTAGATAGTATATGTGTACCTCTGTGTAATGTGTGTACCACACCCGCTATTAGCTGCAATCTTTTTGTCAATATCATTCCATGAGCACCCACTTTGTTTCAACATATCATTGATGGCATGAAACTTTGTTTTAAGCCATTTGACTTTTGACTCGATATGAGGAGAAACTTTCTTAGAAAAACTTGGCCTTTTAACAAGAATCCTCCTATGTACCTTGCACATGTAGTTTCTTCTAAAACCAGTATCTGTCTTCCATGATGGATCGCATGCCATATCTTGAAGCACTTCAATTAGTAACTGAGTCTCACTTTCTGCCCAGAAACATTTTTTTCTACTACGACTTCGCGATCTTTCCATACTAAAATTAACAACAGGGGCTAACTTTAGTTATAATTAGACGGCTAGTATTATAAGAGAATTTCATACGACCATTCGATATATCATCCTTTTGCTAATATTAGTTATAGTAACCGTATTATAGAGCTAAGTTGCTTTATTACTTAACAAACCACAATTTAAATCAATGTCGCAAAAGTAACACCGATGTTTAAAGTGAAGTAACTCACGTAGCCAAATTTAGAGCAGATTGGAAAGATGGTGAAGGATGAGTCGTAGAACTAGGCTGATAAGCTAATGAAGGATGTGTTGTCGAACCAAATTGGTAAGACGCCGATGAAGTGTGTGTCATTGGAGCTGACTGATATGTTGGTGAAGAATGTATCGTATGAGCCATAGAGCTCATCGGTTGAGCCTGTACACAGAAACCATAAATAATAGTTCAGCACATCAAAAGTTATCACAACCGATCTATAAAATTGGGTCGCTTGATGAAGATATAAAGTCAATTACGAGAGGCGACTATTATCGGCACGCTTAATACCCAAATTCTTATTGTATGTAATATGTACCGAGTTTGATCAAGATAATGCTTAAAAGAGGATGATGGTCTATTTAAGTGGCTGTGTAAAATCCACATAGACAAGTTATCAAAATAAACATTTTGTAAGATAATTTCTACATAGTATGTAGCAAAACAAGTCCACTGATGTAAAGTTAAAACATAGATGCAGACACAAAGGTAAAACTTTTAAAACATGATGCTACACTTCTAGTGGAATTTGATCGAACATTTGGTGTACATATTAGATTTGATAAGCTTTCATAGTTTTATGATGGAAGTTTTGAAGTATCAGTAATTAAAGGCTAAAAACAACACAAGTTACATACCATTGTGGATTTGAGTTATGATACTTGAATGGTCAAATAGCTACCTTCCTTTATTGTTCTGCAATGTTAACTTTTAGTTTCAATATGCATACTAAAAAAACCCAGATCACACTTATTCAGTTTATTGTGATGAATAAAAAAACCTAACTCATACATGGTATAATTACATGAAATTGAAATACTCACCAAAAGATGAACACATGAAAGAAGCCAATAAACTACCAAGTAGTATGTGCTTGATAAATAGGAAGAAAAAGAAAAGGGCGGGAAAATAGATAATAAGAAGGCGGGAAGAGAAAGTGGGCAAGTGGGAGTGGTGTCAGAGGATAATCCGGACTTGTCTGAGAGGTTTTATAGATCCCCAATTATCATGACTGAGTCCTAATTTTAAATCCCATGTACGTCAACCAAACAACGATTTTGACTTGAATGCCTATCCCTGGGCCTAAAAACCTCAAAACAAACAGGGCCTGAGTCTTTTCTTGGATGCTCCTTGAACCCCTCGATATCCCCCATCAAGTTACCTAGGAATTCGGCTATCACTAACTCTATCTTAGGCCCAATTCCCTCAAGTGTTCCCATTATTATATATATATATAAATAAATATATATTAATATAATATATATATATATATATATATATATAATATAATATATATATATAATATATATATATATATATATATATATATATATATATATAGTTTTACGTTCATGTGGTAAACACTTTAGAGTGTGTTACAATAGGCACCGATAAGAATAAGACATGTGTTATTTCTAATTAATAAAAAAGCAAAACTAATTGATAAATGTTTAGGGGTATTTTGGAGATAGTACTTGTTTTCAAATATGAAACTGCCATCCTAATCCCATATACTTTGTCACTTTAGTTCCTAGAAACATGTTTATATTATATTAACAGTTATCAAAAAAAGCTATACAAGACATTGAGAATATTCCAAGCCAATGTAATTTCGTTCATGTGTTGATGTTTCATATTACTTTTGAGAAACAAACCATGCATATGATTTGCCGAACTGAAATGATACATATTGAAACAGATTTGGATGTCAAAAGTATTTTTTTTTACGGTTACCAAATCCTATCAGTTATCACCTATGCACGATTATCACGTGTCGACAACCCTTTATGTCCACTGGACATCCATTTTTCCGGCGACAACTTTTATGTCGTGTTTTATTGGTTTCCAGGTATATGTATCACCGCCGCCATGTGTTTCACCCATGAAACCCTCGTCACCGCCACCTTATATATTATATCGGTTGGTATCAATGTATCATGTTTTAGTTGGGTTGTAGTATATCAGATTGATTTTTTACCAATGTAATGGTTTGTTTCCATATATTTATGGTTTGTATCAAAATCACTAGTATGTACCAGTGGGTTGTATCGTGTATGAGTTGGTCTACTAGCAAGATCTGATATAGAAAAATGAGGAATGTGTTCTCTTGTGAAATTGATGGCATTTATTAGGTAAAATGAATGTGTCACTAATATAAAAAAAGGAATGTGTCACTAATGTATCTTAAAACAAATTAAAAAAGAATGTGTCACTAATATATAGAAAAACAAATAAAAAAAGCATGTGTCATTAATAATGTGTCACTAATATGTATAAAAAAATGTTATTATGTATGACAAGTTTAAAAGACAAAAATAATATGTCACCAATATATAAAAAAACAAATAAAAAAGGAATTTGTAAAAGCATGTCATTTGATGAAACATGTCACTCGAATAATACTAAAGTTCTAATGGGTTCAATATAATAATAACAGTTATAAAAAGAAAATAAGAACTATGTTGGATTAATAGCAAAAGTAAATCTTGTGATTAAGGGATGTTTATTATGCATAAATGTTATTAAACACCTTAATTAAATGGGTACATAATACCATTACTTTTTTATTTTATTACAATTATGTCATTCATCTAATTTAATTTGGTTTTGATCCATCAAGTTTAATCCAATGGTTGACAAGTGTTTCTATTGTTTTCTACTTTAAGGTGTATACCACAATATATATGTATATATATATATATATATATATATATATAAATATATATATATATATATATATATATATATATATATATATATATATATAATATATATTATATATATATGAGGTTATTTTGGATACCATTTTTTTCTTGGATACTATTAGTGGGCCAATCACAGCCATCCATCTAAAAAAATGGAAGGAGGTAGATTATATCCACTTTTTTAATAAAAAAAATCATAATAAAGCGAAGGGGATTCGGTCTTCTACCTAGCACACCTACACTTTTAATCAATCAAACAAGTTTTTTTTTTACTGATCTGCTATTTTCTCTCTCACCAAACACACACTAAAAACACACACACAACACATAATTTTACACTTGATTCAAAAAATTACACACTAAAAAACACCACTCACACACACATCAAAATGCCTAAAAAACCTAAGTTTATGTGTGAAGCTGAATGAATGATGATGAAACGAAATCACATAATTTTTAGTAGTTAGGTTTATAAGTGATAAGAAATATAAAGCATTTGCTTGAACCTGATTCCTTGTTGTGTATAGGCTTAAGGATGAGGATGCAGTTTCATCGAGTTAAATTATTAGAATGATTCCAGGCTGAGGTCTCATCTAAGTGCTCCGATCTGGTTATTATCATTTTTTTTGCTTAAATTAATGTTATTTTGTTTGTAGGATCTGTATTGTGACCTTAATTTTGTTGAGAATGTTACTTATTTTAAGTTGTAGTTATATACAACACTCTATTTTGCTTAATTAGTGCTTATTTTGTATTAAAAAGTTGTTGTGGATCTGTATTGTGGCCTTAATTCTGTTGAAAATGTTACTTATTTTAAGTTGTAGTTATATACAACACTCTATTTTGCTTAATTAATGCTTATTTTGTATATAAATTTGTTGTGGATCTGTATTGTGAACTTAATTATGTTGATTTAATGATTTTGAGTCAGAATAAGTTGTGGTTATAATCATCATTTTTGATTAAATTGGTATGAAAAGTTAGTTGTGTGTATAATATCATATATGATAATATGCTTGAAAGTCTATATCATATATGATATAAGTTAGGTTTTAAGCGTGTATGGAGATTTTGTTGATTAAATTGGTTTGAAAAGTTAGTTGTGTGTATAATATCATATATGATAATCTGCTTGAAAGTTAACTTCTTTAACATTATAATATATCATATATGATAATGTGCTTGAAAATTGAATTAAATCTTTTTATTTGTGTAGAGAAGGCTGTTTTCAAGGCATCTTGAACACCACAAGCATCCAAAGGCCCAAGAAGCTCAATGAAGAAGCTAATGAATTTTCATTTCACGGTTAAAAAGTATTCTTCGTTTTTTTCTTGTAATCTCCGTATGGAGTTTTGATATCTATGGACGACTTTGTAAATCATCGGAAACTTTCTTTGTACAATGTCTTGATAAAATGATATAACTTTCTTTGTATTATGTCGTCATGTTTTATGCTGAAATGAAAATGGCGAAACGTTTGTGGATGTGATTTTCGATACTATGTAACACATTCATAATCACTTATAAAAAACATTAGAACAGGAAATATGTTATCATTGTTTAAATATCAAGTATGATGGTTGATAAATTACTGGTGATTGTGTTAAATCACATATGATTTCTAAAAGAAATCACATATGATAGTTTGCTACAAAATTGTAAAATACAAATATCACATCTGATATGTAATAGATTCACATTCATGTAAGATCAAAATCAACCAAAATCAAGTAAAATAGAATTTCTAACACTTGTTCATATAAAAATCAAACATTAGAAAGAGTACTTTCAAATATCACATGTGATAATTGTAATGAAAAGAAAAATAATATAAAATCATATGTGATTTCCTAGCATATCACATGTGAAAAAAATCAATCAGTTTGATGAATTTATCATTGAACCAAAGCTTTCTTATTCTTGAAACAACTCTCCTTCTTCTTTAACCAAGTCTTCTTCTTCTTGAACCAAACCTTCTTTTTCTTAAACAACTTCTTCTTTAATCACAACTTCTTGTTGAACCACGACTTGTTCTTGATCTTCAAACCTTAGCTCCTCTTGTTGTAATCAAAACTTCCACATAATGAACATGCATTCCTGTTCTTCAAAACTTCCACATAAGTTGTTTCATGACAAAAAGCAAAAAGCACATATGATATCACATATGATATATCTAATAAAACAGACTATGTGATATCATATGTGATATCACATATGATAAATCCATCAAAATGAAATATCACATGTGATATCACATATGATATATCAAACAAAATAACCTTAATTATAAACACATTAACCCAAGCTAAAATCACATATGATATATTTCATATCAACTCAAAACTGCTTATTGCTAAGTAATAAGTTAAAACCAGCTTAATTCAGCTTATATCAATAACTTAATTCAATCAAATGCTAAATAATAAGTTATTCAGATCATAAAACTACCTAATAATACAACTTATTCACACTAACTCTCATCTAATTCATAAGCTTATTGATAACTCTCCTTTAATTGATAAGCTTATTCACATAACTCTCCTATAATTCATACGTTTATTCACATAAATATCCTCCCCTCTAACTCATAAGCTTATTCACATTGTTAGCCTTAATTTTATATAAGTTGAACAAGAATGTTATCGGTCTTATTAGTCTCAATTAGTCTTGTTAAGTAATAGGCTAGTCGGGGTAAACGGGCTTGGATTGTAATCTAATATTGTCCAAGTTTAGGGCTCTTAGCCCACTTTAAGCCAAGCCCGACCCAAGTAGAAAAGCCCATATGCCACTTATGGCTCAAGGGTATAAATAGAACCCTCTCCACATATGGAGAAGGTGTTGGTTTCCATTTCTCACATTTCATGTGTGTGTAACCATACCATTCTCTCTAATCTAATCTTTCTCTCTTGTTTCTCTCTCTACTTTTCTCTATTCTTTTATAGATTATTGCTTATTGGTATGGCTTATTGTTGTGACATGTGTTAAGCTTTTGGGATAACATTTGGTATCACTCGCCACGGATGGGTTTAGTGGTTTGGTTGTTGTAAGCTTATTCAAGCTTATTGGTTCGGCTCAAAAGGCTTATTTTCTTTTTTTTCATTCTTCATTCGTATTAAATTTTTTTCTCTTTTCTCTTTTCCAAAAATCTTCATTTCGGTAACATTTGTTTTTTTCTTCACCAAACTGCTTTGGGTGTTTATATTTCATTTTGGGCTTATATCTGAAACAGTAGGGTGCGTTTTATTTGTAGTTTAAAAGAGTCACCACGTTTTTGTGTTAAAATCATCATCTCCGTTTCACAAGCTTATTTGCGTGGCTTAACACAAGCGTATTTTCGAGCTCTTTATTGCGTTTAAGTTTAAGCTTATTCTTATTTTTAGGCTTCGTTTCATGGATTATGTGTAAGTTTTTGGTTTTGAGCTTATTTGTTGCACTTTTTGTAGCTTCTTTGTGGTGTAAACGGGCTTATTGTTAAGCTTATTTTTGTGGGCTTATTTTGGTACAAGTTTTTGTTGGCTTATTCTTGTGATAAACAAGCTTATTTAAGCTTATTCAAGATTTCTTGGCTTATTTGTGGTCCACGGTTTCAAGAAGACAAGCAAGAGACATTGATCCACTTATTTAGCTTCATAGTACATTGATTTTTGGTGGTTTCTGTTAAAGACAAAAGCAAGGACGAGACTACATTTTGGCTATTAGTGGAACCGAACAACTCATGACCATTTAGAAACCGAACAACTCAAGCTCATTTAGAAACCGAACAACCAAGCTCAAGAGGAACCGAACAACTCCCATCTTGTTGGAACCGAACAACTTGCAACCGTTGCAACCGAACAACTCGTCTTTGTGTTGGAACCGAACAACTCGTCTTTGTGTTGGAACCGAACAACTCGTCTTTGTGTTGGAACCGAACAACTATACCGAACAACTTGTCCAAGTGTGAACCGAACAACTAGATTTTCATACTCGTTAAAAGTCATTTTTCGAGTTTTTCGGTTTTGAGTGTCGGTAATCTACGGGACTTATAACGTATACCGTTGCGATCGTGACATCGTTTCGATCATCGTGGTATATTTATTTTACACCGACGATCAACGTACAAGTCCACGAGCAAAGAATTTGTTTCGTGTATCATTTTATAAATTTTCAATCGAAGAAGATATTAAAACAGGAGGGAAAAGTTTATTTTTATAAACTTATTTCGAAATTTACAATTGTGGTCCCTGGATTTCAAGACATTTCAACAATCGTCCTTTATTAGTTTATTAAACCTCTTTGTTACAACATCATTACACCGTTAGTCCTTATTCTTATAATTTAGCCCGTTAGTCCTCAAAAGTGAATCGTTTGTGCACCGTTAGTCCTCATTTGAGTTTTAATCAACCGTTTCTCATTTAAAGTTCAACGTTTGTGCACCGTTCATCGTTTTAAGCTCATTTTTCGCCAACAAAAGCTCAAGTTCTTCAACTACAACAACGATTTCATCAAAAAATAATTATTGTTTTACGGTTTCTTCTTGATTTTGTAAAATCTCGCGAAAGATTCACTTTACCTACTTAAGATCCGATATCCATTCACAACTTCATCAAAATGTCAAATACCAATACCAATTTTCCAATTCAAACATCAAGTGTTCTTTAGAATGACACAGTTTCTTCGTGTTCAATTTCTAAAGTTCAAGAGAAGACACAACTTTCAAGAATTAAATGTATGAACAGTCTTCGAGCAACTCAGTCAAAATTAAAGTTTCTCACAGATACTTTACAAGATTTTGATACCATGCCTATCTTCAAGAGAACATTCTCTCAAGACTTGGATTTATGATAAGTGTAGAATACACATATCCATTTATGCTTAAAACAACCCAATTATACCCAAAACAGACCAAAAATTTCAAAAATATGATTGTATTTGTGTTTTGTGTGTGCAGGTACGGATATATCAGAAATCACAAGAAAAACAGTCAAAAACAGGCAAGCACGAACACGAGAATCAGAAGAGTACAAAAAGAAGCCAAAGATTCAAAGCCGAAGCCAGAAAAGTCAAGCCTCAGTCAAAACCAGTCAAAAATGGTCAACAAAAAGTCAATCAATAAAAGTCAAAACCCCACAATAATCCATTTTCACCCTCCAAGTTTCACCAAAGTCCAAAAATAACCCCTCACCTCTTAATGGGCCCAAGAAACCTTATTGGGCCTGAAAAACCCTAAAAAACCTTACTCGGATCTATTTGGCCCAAAAGCCCATTCATAAGCCCAAGTTACTAGTCCTTTCTCTTTTTAAATAAACCACAAGGACCAAACTTGCAAATTTCCAAAACCTAATTATAACTAGAAAAGGAGAAAACAAAAGAGAGGGACTGAATTCGTCAAAGGGC
>BQNB010077403.1:0-30859 GCA_026074375.1 Tanacetum coccineum | reverse complement strand
TAAGCTCTTGTCATAATTTAGATCATCTATAAGCTTTGATATAACCATTTGTATAAACTAAAACTCTTTTGAAAACCCTTAAACCAAGCCGAGCCCTAAACGACCCATTTTTGGAAACCCTAATCCATGCGAACCCTAAAATAAGTTAGCTTAAGCTTATTTTAATCTTAATAAGCTCTTATGCATCTTTTATAATCCCATGGAATAAGCTCTCGAACCCTAAGCTTACTCATTTGGTTTTCCTAAACCAAACGCACCCTTTTTGAGTTTTCGAGCTAATAAGCTTATTTCATAAGCTTTAAGCTTATAAAACCAACTTATTTTAGCTTATTATGATAAGCTATATGCTGCAAATTGATTTCGAGATTTAAAAACACGTAGTATATGGATTTTGGACTAAAACACAAATCGAATTATGCATGAGGGGTATATATTGTAAATTTTGAAACTATTAAACTTTCGGGCCAAAGATGTAATTATCCTAAAGTTAAACTACAGGGGTTTATTTTGTCAAACTCTAAAGTTGAGGGTAAAATGTTTAAAAATATATATAAAAGGATTAAAATTGTAAAATAATATATACCAAGGGTATATATGACCATTTTCGAATTCTTGAGGGTATAAAATGTAATATTTTTGTATTAAATAGTAAAAATATATTTAAACATTATAAGACTCGATTTTATTAAAAACCCGACACATTTATCGTTTCATTCATCGATCAAAACATATAAAAATAATTATGTTTTATATTTAACATAATTTATCATCCACTAGCTTTTGAAGAAACTTGAAAAGATAAAATCTTATGATTCAAACTATAACGTATCACGTTACTAGAGAATTTCATGTGAAGGGCTTTCATTTGGGTAGAAGTTTTGACGAGCTGCTGGATTTATGATTTAAAGTGTCCTAGCTCCTCAAACGTTTACTACATGACCTCTGAATTATGATAGCCCGAACAGTGATACGATATTTTCACAAATTAATAAATCAAATTAATATTTACGTTAAACTTTATGAAATAAAATTTTGAAATATAAACAATCGAACTAAGACTTGACATATTACCCCAGGTTGCGTGACGAAGCTGTTTACTTTCATTTGAGTCATTTTTGACATCAATCAGATTTTCTTATTAAGGTGAGTTCATAGTCCCACCTTTATATGTTTTTTCTAGAACCCGTGGGGAGATACATGCTATAAACTATGAATACAGGTATTTTCCAACTGTATGATATCCTGATATATTATTGCCTAAGTTACCTCAATTGCCAATATCTTTATATCATGAACCATTAATCACTTGTGTGTAAACGTGAATATTGTGCATAAATCTATTGGGGGAGAAGACTCCCGTTGGTGTACCCGTACATAGGGTAACCAAACGCACTATATTTGAGAACAAAGGATAACTTTGGCAAGTTACCTTTCCTTAAGGACAGTTGTTCCTTCAAGTTGTTAAATTGACTTTCAGATGTTAATGTTTGTTCTGCATGACTTTAGGGCAATAATACTGTTTTCCTGATAATTGTATGTGTTGCAATTATTACCACTTATGATGACTTGTATTCAACTATTACATTGCAAACACTGTGAATATCACTCAACCTTTGTGTTTATCCTTTTAGCATGTTTATCTCAGGTAATTGAGCAACTATGGCACGGAGTGGCATTGGACATGAGGATGTCCAAACCGGTTGTCATTCAACTTTATATTTTGAAATGTATTTTGGGACCTCTTTTGTAAAAACTCTGATGAATAATGAATGATAACTAAATTTTTCAAAACGTCTCTTTTGAGTCGTTTTCTATTATTGTGACTATGATTCATGAAGTAATACCCCAGATTAGCTTTCGCTGCTATATGTCAAATATAGGGGTGTTACAATATTTGTACAGATAATGGAACAGAGTTTGTCAATCAGACACAGCGAAACTATTATGAAGATGTCGGGATCTCTCACTAAACATCAGTTGCGCGTACTCCACAACAGAACGGCGTTGTCGAAAGACGGAACCGGACTTTAGTAGAAGCTGCTCGCACTATGTTGATATTTTCTAAAGCACCATTATTTATGTGGGCAGAAGCAGTTGCCACAACTTGTTACACCCAGAACCGATCCCTGATACGTACTCGTGAACTTTCGATACTTAATAGCATGAAATGAGTGCAGGTTCACTTGAAGATGATCTAAGCTCAAAAGTATCCAATGATAACAAGTGTTTATACCTTTAAGCGAAAAAGACTACTAGGAAAATAAAGACCAAACAATGATGACTACAGATATGCCGCACTTCTTGCCCAATGTACGCCGCACATGCTGAGGGGGGGGGGTGGGGGGGGGGGGGGGGGGGGGGGGGGGGGGGGTTAGTTTTTTGTTGGGTGTGTGGGGGGGGGTGGGGGGGGGGGGTGGGTCTAAAATAAATGAAGCAGTAATACTAGAAGTACGCCGCACTTTTATATAAGTACGCCGCACTTCATCCCAGCATTAATGATTTGGAACCGACATAAGGCAAAGTACGCCGTACTTATTATTAAGTACGTCGTACTTTACCATTTTCCAAGCCTATAAATAGAGACGAAATTTTGCCATTTGGAGATATCACTCACTACTTCAAAACACACACTTCTCAATCTATCTCGCAACTTACTCTATCCCTTCCTTGGTGTTTTAAAAGGCATGCGACTCCAACGAGACGAACATCAAGAATACGGGTTTAATAAGATTAGTATATTATGGGTTGTTAAATAAAGATTCGATACTTGTAAACGGGTTATCTTGTGATCCTTTGCCTATCCGAATCTAGTACGTATTTCATTTCCCTAATTAACTTTGTTATTATGAACTCCATAGCCATGAGAGGCTAAAACCTCTTATGACTACTTGGATATATTAAATATAATTAAAAGTATTTGGTATTATTGCGATCTTGCTAATCTCAAGTTTATGTTGAAAACCTATCGTGTTCTATCTTGTCAACGTTGTTTATCGACTTTGATTATATACTCACAAAGGTATAGGTCCAAAGACCCGTTGTGGACTATATAGTTTTAAAGATTTGTCTATGATCTTTATCATTTGGTTGGAGAAGTCCGCTTATGTTATCTAATGAACAAAATAGATATAATATAATAGTAACTCGATTAAGTGACAACGTTTTTTGACGAGAAAACCTTTTTATAAGTTAAGCTTAAAACCAAAGATCGTAATTATCACCAGCACTACTGAATTATATGAAGCTGCCCGAGTAGTCATATCTCTTTATCATTGATTCCATCCGTTATCTTTTACTTGTTATTATTTGTCTTAAATCCTTTTGATTATACGAACATAATCAAATCCTTGTGGATGACCTGGTCTTACCTGAAATATTATACTACATACGTAGGTTATACTTTACCCATGTGTTGGTTTAGAAATCAGTAAAATCAGTCTTATAAATTTAAAGATTTTACAACACATCATTACTTGTAATTACAAATCATCAATGCATTCATATGTCAACATCTCTCGACATCTTAAGTCTGCTTCAACAACAAATATAAGTTTTCACCCGACGTAAATCACTAAAGGTATGAATAAACAAACTTTAAATTTGTTGGATGATCAAAAAAATAATTTTTGTCATAAACTTTACATTTTTATAAATGTAACAAAATATTTTTAGAAAAATAATTAGAACTAATATTTTTTAATTTATAAGAAATGTTATAATTCAAAATAAATATTTGAATTCAGTTTTCCCCCAAAAATCAGAAAATCCTACCCAGAAAATATTTCTCCACAAAAGGAAAAAATTAGGAGTGTTTATAAGTAGGCGGCCTCCTGATTGATAAAAGGGTCGACCGTGAAAAGATAAGGGGGCCGGCCATGTATTTTGCTCTGAAACTTTGCCTATAAATAATAAACTGTTTTCACATTATTAAGTCCTCTTAGCACACAGTTTTTCTTAGATCTAAATCCTTCTTCAAAACCCCTTTATTTGATCACTTAACTTGTTATAAGTTTGTTTGAATGTGATCGAATCAACCATCCATTCAAGTGCAAGAGAGTAACTCTCGTTATCGTCAAGATACGAAGTTATGTAGTTTAGTTAGTGCATTCGTGACATGTGTTACATTCTCGATGTATAGATCGATCAATGTCTTTCAACACATGTATTATTGGATTGGGAGATCGTGATGTATTTAGTGAGTAAATCTTGTATGAGTGGTAAGGATTTTAGGCCTTAAATACAAGTAAGTGGTAGATCGTTTCGAGCTAGATTAGAACTCGACATTGGCTGAGTGTCTGGGAAGTGGGGGTATGGTAGCTTGTTGACTAGGGGGAGTGAAGTAGGGCGAAGAGGAGCTTCGTGACCGAACCACTATAAATCATCGTGTCCAGTTTGCATTTCTTTTTACTTATCTCTTTACAATTATACTCGCATTTATCGCTTTAAAGGTATACATGCATTTATAGATAAGTGCGTATTGTGTTTCTATATAGTTTTTTTGCTTATGTGTGTTGTCATTGATATAGATGTGAACATTGACTGGGTTGTATTGTTGTATACTATTTGAGTACCATATGTATATCTAGTATAACACTCTTCATATTGTGGCACGCTTGTTTGGCAATTGATACAAAAATTATTTAAGTTTCATAAACGAAAACTGTATTCCCCCAACCCCCCTCCCCCTCCCCCCCACCCGCCTCCCACCCCCCCCCCCCGCGCACCCCCCCCCCCACACCCCTCCCATGACCCCCTCCCACCCCGCACCCCCCCCCCCCTCCTCCCCCCCGCCCTAACCCCCCCCCCCACCCCGCCTCCGCTCCCACCCCCACCCGACCCCCCCCCCCCCGCTACCCCCCCCACCCCCCCCCCCCCCCCCCCTCCCCCCCCCCCCCACCCCACCTCCCCCCCCACCCCCACCCCTCCCACCCACCCCCCCCTCCCCCCCCCCCCACCCCACTCATCCCCTCCCCTCCCGCCCCACCCCCCCACCCCCCACCCACCCCAACCCCCCCTACCCCCCCCCCCCCCGCCCCCACCCCCCGCACCCGCTCCTCCCCGCCCCCCCACCCCCCCTCCCACCACTGCCCGCCCCCCCCCCGCCTACCCCACCCCCGCCCCGCCCCCCCCTCCCCTGCCCCCCCCACTACCTCCCCTCCCACCCCCCCCGCTCCCCCAACCCCACCCACCACCATCCAACATCCACCAACATCCCCCAACCAAACCGATCAACAACGTCCCCCCCCCCCCCCCCCCCCCCTCCCCCACCCCGCCCACCCCCCCCCCCCACACCCCTCGCCCCCACCCCCCCCCCCTCCCCACCCCCCACCCACCCCCCCCTCCCCCATCCCCCCCCCCCCACACCCCCCAGCCCTACCCCCCCCCCCCCACGCCCCCCACCCCCCCCACGCCCAACACCCCCCCCCCCCCACCTCCCCCACCCCCACTCCCCCCCCCACCGCCCACCCCCCCCCCCCCCCCCCCCCCCGCCACCCCCCCCCCCCTCCCCCCCCCCCCCCTCACACCCCCTCCCCCCCCCGCGCCCCCCCTACCAGCGCCCCCCACCACCCCCCCCCCCCCTCACCCCCACCCCCCCCACACTCCCTATCTCCCCCCCCCCCCCCGCCCGCCCACTCCCCCCCACCCCCACCACACCCCCCCCCCCCCCATCCTCCCCCCCCCACCCCCCCCCCCCCCCCCCCCCCCCCCCCCCCCACCCCCCCCCCCCCCGCCCCCACCCCACCCCCCCCCTCCCCCCCAACCCCCCCCCCCCCGCCCCCCCCTCCCCCCCCCCCCCCCCCCACCCCCCACCCCCCCGCCCCCCCCCCCCCCCCCCCCCCCCCCACCCCCACCGGCACCATCCCCCCCCCCGCGCCGTTCCCCGCCCCCCCCACCCCCCCCCCCCCCCCCCCCCCCCCCCCCCCCGCCGCACCCCCCCCCCCCCCCCCCCCCCCCCCCCCCCCCCCCCCCCCCCCCCCCACCACCCTCCGCACCCCCTTCCCTCCCCCCCCCCCCCCCCCCACCCCCCCCCCCCACGCCACTACCGCCCCCCTCTCGCCCTCCAACCCGCCCCCCCCCGCCCCACCCCCCCGCCCCCCGACCCCCCCCCCCCCCCCCCCCCCCCCCCCCCCCCCCTCCCACCTCCGCCCCCCCCACCAAACCCACCCATCCCCCCCCCCCCCCCCACCCCCCCCCCCACCCCCCCCCCCCCCCGCCTCCACCCCCCCACGCTCCCCCCCCCCCCCCGCCCTCCCCCCCCCCCCCCCCCCCCCCCCCAACCCTCCTCCCCCACCCCCACCCCCCCACGCCCGCGACCTCCACCTCCCGCCCCACCCCCCCACACGACCCCCCCCCCGCTCCCCCTGCCCCACCGTAGCCCCCCCCTCCTCCCCCCCCCCACCCCCCCCCACCTCCCCCCCTCCCCACCCCCACCCCCCCCCCCCCCCCCCCCCTACACGCCCCGGCCGCACCCCCCACCCCCCCCTCCCACCCCCCCCCCCCCCCACCACCCCCCACCCCCGCCCCCCCGCCCCCCCCCCCCATTCCCCCCGCCCCCCACCCCTTCCCCCACCCCCCCCAACCACCCCCCGCCCCCCCCTCCCCCCACCCGACCCCCCCCCCACCCCCCCCACCACCCTACCCCCCCAACCACCCCCCCCTACTCCCCCCCCCCAACTCCCCCCCCCCCCCCATCCCCCCCCCCCCCCCCCCGCCCCCCCCCTTCCCCCTCCCCCCCGCACCCGCCCCCCCCCCCCCCCCACCCGTCCACCAACCCCCCTCACCCCCCCCCCCCCACCCCCACCCCCCCCGCCCCCCCTCCCCCCGCCGCCACCCCCTCCCCCACCCCCCCCCCCCCCACTCCCCCCACCCCCCCCCAACCCCCCCCCCCCCCCCCCCCCCAACCCCCCCCTCATCAGCCCCCACCCCCCCCCCCACCCCCCACCACCACCCCCCCCCGCCCCCCCCCCCCCGCACCCCCCCCCCCCCCCCCCCCCGCCCCCCCCCCCCACCCCCCCCCCCCGGCCCCCCACCCCCCCCCCACCCCACCCCCCCCCCCCCCCCCCCGAGCCGCCCCCCCCTCCCATCACCACTCCCCCCCCCCCTCCCCCCCCTCCCCCCCCCCCCCCCCACGCCTCCCCCCCTCCCCCCCTCCCCCCCCCCCCCCACGCCCCCCCCCCCCCCGCCCCCCCCCCCCCCCCCCCCTCCCCCCCCCCCCCCCCCCCCTCCCACCCCCACAGCGCCCCCGCCCCCCCCCCCCCCACGCACACCCCCCCCCGCCACCCCCCCCCCCCCCACCCCCCCAACCCCTCCCCCCACCACCCACCCCTCCCCCCCCCCACCCCCCCCCCCCCCCCCCTCCCCCCCCCCACCCCCCCCCCCCCCACGACACCCCCACCCTTCCCCCCACATCACCGCCCACCCCCCACCGCCCCCACCCCCGCCCCGCCCCCCCCCCCCCCCCCCGCCACCCTCCCCCCCCCCCCCCCCACCACCCCACCCCCGCCCCCCGCACCCACCCCCACGCCCACACCTCTCCCGCCACACCCCGCGCCCCTCACCCGCCCCCCCCCCCCCCCCCCCCGCCCCCCCCCGCCCTGCCCCCCCCCCCCCCCCCCCCTCCCCACCCCCCACCCCTCGCCCCCCTCCCCCCCCCCCCACCCCCCCCCCCCACCCCCCCCCCCCCCCCGCCCGCCCCCCCCTCCGCCCCCCACCCCCACACCCCCGAAGACACCCCCAACCCCTCCCCAACCCACCCCCCCCCCGCACCCCCCCCCCCCCCCACCCCTCCCACCTCCCCCCCCCCCGCCCCAACTCCCCCTCCCCACCCCCCCCCCCCCACCCCCCACTCGCCCCCACCCCACCGCCAGAAGCCGCCCCGCCCCCCCCACCCCACCCCCCCCCACCGCCGCCCCCCCGCTCACCCCCCCCCCATCCACCCCCCCCCCACCCCCCCCACCCCCCACCCCCCGCCCCCCCCACAACACCCCCCCCCACTCACAGCCCCCCCCCCTCCCCCCCCGCCCACCCCCCACCCGCCCACCCCCCCCCGACCCCCCCCGCCCCCCCGCCCCCCCCCCCCCCCCCCCCCCCCCCCCCCCCCCCCCCCCCCCCGACCACTGCAATTCCCCCCCCACGCCCCCCCCCGCGCTCGCCGCCACCACCCCCCCCTCCGTCCCACCCCCCCCCCCCGACCGACCCCCTCCCCGCCCCCCCCCCCCCCCCCCCCCCCCCCCCCCCCCCCCCCCCCCTCCCCCCCCCCCCCCCCCCCCCCCCCCCCCCCCCCCACCCCCCCCCACCTCCCCCCAACTCATACACCCCTCACCCCCCCCCGCACCCCCCCCACCCCCCCCCCCCCCCCCATCCCCCCCCCCCCCCCCCCCCACCCCCCCCCCACCCTAAACCCACCCCTCCCAAACTCAACCACGCCGCACCACCACATCACACCCACATCCCCATCAACCATCACTCCCAACCCCCCCCCCCCCCCCCCCCATCCCGCCCCCCCCGCCACCCAGCCCCCACCCCCCCAGCCCCCCCCGCCGCCCCCCCCCCCCCCCCCCCGTCCCCCCCCCAGCCCCCCCCCCCCGCCCCCACCCCCTACCTCACCCCCCCCCCGCACCCCCGCCCTACCCCCCCCCCCCCCCATCACCCCCCCACCCCCCCCCAGCCCCCCCCCCCCCCCCCCCGACCCCCCCCCCCCAACCCTCCCCCCCCCCCCCCCCCCCACCCCCCCCCCCCCCCCCCACCACCCCCCCCACCCCCCCTCCCCCGCCCCCCTCACCCCCCCCCACCCCCCCACCCTGCTCCCCCCCGAAGCCCCCCCTCCCCCCACCACCCCCCCCCCCCCCCCCCCTCCCCACACCCCCCCCCCCCCCCCACCCCCCCCCCCCGCCCCCCCCCACTCCCCCCCCCCTCACCCCCCCCCCCCCCCACCCGCCCCCACCCCCCCCACCCGCCACGCCCCCCCAACCCCATTGACCCCCCTCCCACGTCCCCCCCCCCCCAACCCCCCCGCCCCCCCCCCCCCCCCCCTCCCCCCCCACCCCCCCCCCCCCCCCCCGTCCCCACGCCCCCCCACCACACCACCCCCCCCACCCCCCGCCGCCCTCGCTCCCCCCCCCCCCCCCCCCACCCAACCACCGCCCACCGCCCCACCCCCCCCCCCCCCCCCCCCCTCACTCACCCCCCTGAACCCCATCCCCCCCCTCCCCCCCCCCCTCCACCCCCCCCCCCCCCCCCAAACGCACCCCCCCCCCCCAACCCCCACCGCCCCAACAACCCCCCCACCCACCCCCCCCCCCCCCCCCTACTACCCCCCCCCCCTCCGCCCCCCCCCCCCCGGCCCGCCACCACCCCCCCCCCCCCCCGCCTCCCCCCCGCCCCGCACCTCCCCCCCACCCCCCTCCCCCCCCCCCACCCCCCCCCCCGACCCCCCCCCCCCCCCACCCCTACCACCCCCCCCCCCCCCACCACCCACCCCCTCCCCCCCACCCCCCCCCACCCCCACCCAAACACCCCCCCGCTCCTCCCCCCCCCCCCCCCCCGCCCCCCGCCCCCCGCCCGCCACCTCCCCCGCCCCCGCCCCCCCCCCACCCCCAACCCCCCCCCCCCTCACCACCCCCCCCCCCCCAGCCCCCCCCCCGCCCCCCCCCCGACCCCCCCCCCCACCCCCCCCCCCAACCCCCGCCACCCCAGCCCCCCCCGCCCCCCCCCCAGCCACACCCCCCCCCCCCCCCCTCACCCCCCCCCCCCCCCCCCAGGCAACCCCCCACCCCCCCCCCCGCCCCCCCCCCCACCAGCATCCCCCCCCCCCCCCCCCGCCACCCCCCCCCCCAACCCCCGTCCAACCAGCCCCCCCACCCCCCCCCCCCTCCCCCCCCACCCCCCCCCCCCCCTCCCCCCCCCGCCCCCCCTCCGCCCCCCCCGCACCCACCCCCCCCCCACCCCCCCCCGCACCACCCCCCCATCACCCCCCGGCCCCCCCCCCCCCCACTCCCCCCCCACACCCGAACCCCCTCCCCCCCCCCTACCCCGCCCACCCCCGCCCCCACCCCCCCCCCTCCCACTCCCCCGCCCCCACCCCCCTCCCACCCCGCCCCCTCCCCCCCCCCCCCACCCCCCCTCCCCCACCCCCCCCCCCCACCCCCCTCCACCACCGCCCCCCCACCACCCCACCCCCCCCCCCGCCCCCCCACCCGCCCCCACCCCCCCCCCCCCCCCCCCCGACCCCCCCACCGCCCCCCTCCCCTACCCTCCCCCACCCCACCCCCACCCCCCTCCCCCCCCTCCACCCCCCCCCCCCCCCCCCCCCCCCACCCCCCCCACCAACCCCTTCCCCCCCTACCCACACCCCTCCCCCCACCCCCGCCACCCGCGCTCCCTACCTCCCCCCCCCCCCCCCCCCCCCCCCCCACGCCCCCCCGTCCCCCCCACCCCCCCCCCCCCAACCCCCCCCCCCCACCCCCCCCCGCCACCCCCCCCACCCTCCAACCCCCCCCAGCCCCACTCCCCCCCCCCCCGCCCCCCCCCCCCCCTCCCCACCCCCCTACCACCCACCCCGCCCCCCCCCCCCCACCCACCCGTGCCCCCCCCCCCCCCCCCACCCCCCCGCCCCCCCTCCCACCCCCCCCCCCCCCCCCCCCCCCCCCACCCCCCCCCACCCCCCCCCCCCCCCCACCCCACCCCCCACCCCCGCCGACATACTCATTCCCCCCCCCCCCCCAACCCCCCCCCCCCCCCCCCCCCCCCCCCCCAAAGCCCCCCCCCCCCCCACCCCCCCCGCCTCCCCCCCCCCCCCCCCCCCCCCCCCCCCCCCCCCCCCCACACCACCCCCCCCGCCCCCCCACTACCCCCCCCCCCCCCCCGCCCCCCCCCCCCCCCCCCCACCACCCCTCCCCCCCCCCCCCCGCCGCTGCCCCCCCCCACACCCCCCCCCCCCCCCTCCACCCCCCCCCCCCCCCCCCCCACCCGACGTCCACCCCCCCACCCCCCCCCCACCTACCCCCCCGCACCTCACCGCCCCCGCCTACCCCAACCCCCCACCCCCCACACCCCCCCCGCCCCCCCGCCCCCCTTCCCCCCACCCCCCTCACCCACGCCCCACCCCCGCCACCCCACCCCCCCCCACCCACAACACCCGCCCCCCCCCCCCCCCCCCCCCCCCACCCTCCCCCCCCACCACCCCCCCCCCCCCCCCACCCCCCATCCCTCCCCCCACCCGCCACCCCCCCCCCCCCCCCCCCCCCCCCCCCCCCCCCCCCCCCCCCCCCCCCCCCCCCCCCACCCAACCCATCACCCCCCCCCCCCCCCCCCACCACCCCCCACCCCCCGCGCCCCCCCCTCCACGCCCCCCCCCCCCCCCCCCCCTCCCCCCCCCCCCCTCCCTCCACCCCCCCCCGCCCTTCCCCACCACCGTCCACCCCCCCCCACCCAACACACCCCCGCCCCCCCCACACACACCCCCCGCCCCCCCCCCCCCCCACCCCCCCCCACCCCCCCCCCCCCCCCCCACCACCCCCCCCCCCCCCCCCCGCTCCTCCACCCCCCCCCCCGCCCCCCCCCCCCCCCCCAACCCCCCCCCCCACCCCACCCCCCGCCGCCCCCCCCCACCCCAATCCCCCATCCCCTCGACCTCCCCGCCCCACCCCCCCGCCCCCCTCCCACCCCCCGCCCACCCCCCCCCCCCCCCCACCACCCCCACACACCACCCCCCCCCCCCCTCCCCACACCCCCCCCACCCCCCCCCCACACCCCCCCCCCCACCCCCCCCCACCACCACCCCCCCCCCCCCGCCGCCCCGAACCCCCCTTCCCCACCCCCCCTCCCCCAACCACCTCCCCCCCCCCCCCCTCCCCCCCCCCCCCACCCCCGCCCTCCCCCCTCCCCCCCCCACCCCCGCCCCCACCCCCCCAATCCCCCCCCCCCCCCCCTCCCCCGCCGCCTCCCCCCCCCCCCCCCCCCCCCCCCCACCCCCTCCCCCACCCCCCCCCCCCCCCCCCCCCCCCCCCCCCCCCCCATCCCCCCCCCCCCCCCCTCCACACCCCACCACACCCCCGCCCCCCCCGCACCTCCCCCCCCACCGCCCCCCCCCACCCCCCCCCCCCCCACCCACACAACAAGACCTCCGCCCTCCCCCCCCCCCCCCCCCCCCCCCCCCCCCCCCCCCCCCCCCCCCCCCCCCCCCCCCACCCCCCACCCCACCCCCCCCCCCCCCCCCCGCCCCCCACCCCCCCACCCCCCCCCCCCCCCCCCCCTCCCCGGCCCGCCCCCCCCACCACCCCCACCCCCCCCCCCCCCCCCCCCCGCCCCCCCCCCGCCCACCTCCGCCCCCCCCCCTCCCCCACCCCCCCCTCCCCACCCCCCCCCGCCCTCCCCCTCCACCCCCTCCCCCGGCCCCCCCCCCCCCCCCCCGCCCACCCGCGCTCACCACCCCCACCACCCCCCCCCCCCCCCCCCCCCCCCCCATTCCCCCACTCCCCACACCCACCCCGCCCCCAAGACCCCCCCCCCCGCCCCCCCCCCCCCCCCCCACCCACCCCACCCAGCCCCCGCCTAGCCCCCCCCCTCCCCTCCCCCGCGAGACCTCCCCCTTTCTCCACCCCCCCCACACCCCCCTCCCACCCCCCACCCCCGCCCCGGGCCCGCCATCCACCCCCCCCGCGACCCACCCCGCCCCCACCGCCCCCAGACCCCCACACCTCACTCCCGCCCCCCCCCCCCCACGCACGCCACACCCCCCCCCCCCCCCCCCCACTCCCCCCCCCCCCCCCCCCACCCCCCACCCCCCCACCCGCCCCCCCCCCCACCCCCCACCCCGCCCTACCCCCACCCCACCCCCGCCCCCTCCCCCGCCCCCCCCCCCCCACCCCCACCCCGAACCCCCCCCACCCCCCCCCCCCCCCCCCCCCCCCCCCCCCCCCCCCCCCCACCCCCTCCCCCCACACCCTCCCTCCACCCCCCCCACCCCCCACCCCCCCCCCCCCACCCCCCCCCCCCCACCAACCCCCACCCCCCCCCCCCTCCTAGCCCTCCCCCCTCCCCTCTCACCCCCCGGCACCCCCCCCCCCCCTCAGCCCCCCCCCCCCACCCGCCCCCACCCCACCACCCCTTCCCCCCCCCCCCCCCCCCCCCACCCAGCGACCCCCCCCCCACCTCCACCCCCCCCCCACCCAAGGCACCGCCTCCCCGCACCCGCCCCCCACGAGCCTCCCCCCCCCCCCCCCCACCCCCCGCGGGCCCCCTTCCCACCCCCCCCCCAACGCCCCCCCCCCACCCCCCCGCCCCACCCTCCCCCCCCGCCCGTAACCCCCCCCCCCCCTCCCCTCGCCCCGCCCCCCCCTCCCCCCCCCCCCCCCCCCCCCCCCCCCCCCCCCCCCCCCCCCCCCCCACCCCACCCCTCCTCCCCCCCACCCGCCCACGGCCCCCGCCTCCCCCCCCCCCAACCCCCCCCCCCCCCCCCCCCCACCCGCCGCCCACCCCCCACCCCCCCCCCCCCCACCCCCCCCCCACCCCCCCCCGGCCCCCCCCCCCCCCCCCCCCTCCCCCTCCCCGCAGCGGCCCCCCCACCCACCCCCCCCCCGCCGCCCCGGCCCCCCCCCACCCGCCCCCCCCCCCCCCCCCCCCACTCCCCCCCCCCCTCCCTACCCCTCCTCCCCCCCCACCCCCCCCGGCCCGCCCCCCCAACCCCCCCAACCCCCCCCCCTCCCCACCCCCCCTCCCCCCCCCCCCACTCACCCCCCCCCCCCCCCCCCCCCCCCCCCCCCCCCCCCGCACCCACCCCCCCATGCCCCCCCTCCGCCCCACACACCCCCCACCCCCCACCCCCCCCCCCCCCCCCCCCCCCCCCACCCCACCCCCCCCCTCCCCCCCCCCAGCCCCCCCCCCCCTCCACCCCCCCCCCCCCCCCCACCCCCCCCCCCCCCCCCCACACGCCCCCCCCCACCGCCCCCCACACCCCCCCCCCCACCACCCACCCCACCCTTCCACCCCCCCCCCCCCCACCCCCCCCCCACCACCCCCCCCCCACCCCCCCCCCGCCCCCGTCGTCAGCGCCCCCGCCCCACACCCCCCCCCCCCTCCCTCCCCCCCCCCCCCCCCCCCCCCACCCGTCCCCACCCCCACCACACCACCCCCCCCCCCAACCCCCCCGCCCCCCCCCCCCCCCCCCCCCCCACCCCCCCCCCCCTCCCCTCCCCCCCCCCCCCCCCTCCACCCCCCCCCCCGCCCGGCCCCACCACCCCCGTCTCCCCACCCCACCCCCCCCCCCCACCGCCTACCCCCCAACCCCCGCCCGACTCCCCCCCGCATCCCCTGCCAACCCTCCCCCCCCTCCCCCCCCCCCCCTTCCCCCCCCCCCCCCCCCCGCCCACCCCTCCCCACACCCCCTCTCCCCACCACCCCCCACCCCCCACCCCCCGCCCCCCACCCTGCCCCCCACCCCCCCCACCCCCCCCCAACCCACTCCCACCCGTCCTCCCCCCCCCACACCCCCCCCCCCCCCCCCCGACCCCCCCCCCCCACCCCCCCCCCCCCCCCCCCCCCCCCCCCCCCCCACCCCCAACCCCCCCCCCGCCACCCCCCCCACCCCCCCACCCCCGCCCCCCCCCCAGCCCCCCCCCCCCCCCCCACGACCCCCCCCTCCCCCCCCCCCCGCCCCCCCCCCCCACCACCCCCCTGCCCACCCTCCCCCCCCCACCCCTACCCCGTGCCCTCCTCCCCCCTCCCCCCCCCCACCCCACCCCGCCCCCACCCCCACCTAACAACCCTCCGCCCCCCCCCGCCCCCCCCCCCGCCCCCCCCCCCCCCCCCCCCGACCCCTCCCCCCCCCCCTCACGTCCCCCCCCACCCCCCCCCCTCGCAAACCGCCCGCCCCCCCCCCCCCCCCCCCCCCCCCCGCCACCCCCACCCCCCCCCCCCCCCCCGTCCACCAACGTCCCCACCTCCCCCCCCCCCCGACCCGCCCCCCCCACCCCCCACCCCCCTCCCCCCACCCCCCCCCACCCTCCGCCCCACCCTCGCTCAGATCCCCCACCCCTCCCACCCCCCCCCCACCCCCCCCCCCCCACCCCCCCCCCCCCCCCCACCCCCGCTCCCCCCCACCCCCCCAACTCCCCCCCCCCCCCCCCCCCCACCGCCCCCCCCCTCCACGCCCCATCCCCCCCCCCCCCCCAACCCCCCCCACCCCGCCCCTCCCCCCCCCCCCCCCTGCCCCCCCCCCCTCCCCCCCACCCGCCCCCTCCCCCGCCCCCCCCCCCCCCCCCCCCCCCCCCCACCCCCCCCCACCCACCCACCACCCCCACCCCCCCCAGCCACAGCCTGCCCCCCCCCCCCCCCCCCCTCCCCCCCCCCCCCCCCCCCTCTCCCCCCCCCCCCCCCACCCCCTCCCACCCCCCCCCCCCGCCCCCCTCACCAGCCCCCACACCCCCCGCCCCCTCCCACCCCCTCCCACCACCCCCCCCCCCCCCCTACCCCCCCTCCCCCCCCACCCGCCGCCCCGCGCCCCCCGCGCCCCCCCCCCCCCCCCCCCCCCCCCCCCCCCCACACCCCAACCCCCCCCCGCCCCCACCCCCCCACCCCCCCCCACCACCCCCAACTGCCCCCCCCCCCCCGACCCACCCCCCACCCCACACACGCCCCCCCCCCCCCCGCCCTCCCCCCCCCCCACCCCCCACCCACCCCCCCCCCCCCCCCCGACCCCCCCCCCCCCCACCCCCCCCCCCGCACCCCCCCCCCACCGCCACCCCCAACGCCTCCCCAACCCACCCCCGCCCCCCCCCGCCCTCCCCCCCCCCCCACTCCCCCCCGACCCCCATCCCCCACCCCCCCCCCCCCCACCACCCCCCCACCCCTCCCCCCCCCCGCCCCACCCCCCCCCCCCCTCCCCCCACCACGCCCCCCCCCCCCCCCCCACCCCCCAAAATGCAAGATATACCCCCCTCCCCCGCCCCCCCCCCCCCCCCCCCCACCCCGCCACCCCCGCCCCCCCCAACCCCCCACACCCCCCCCCCCCCCCCCCCCAACCTCCCCCCCCCCCCACCGCCCCCCTCCCACCCCCCCCCCCCCCCCCCTCACCCCTCCCCCCGCACCACCCACCCGCCCCCCCCCTCCCCCCCCCGCCCGCGCACCCCCACCCCCCCCCCCCCCCCCCCCCCCTCCCCCCCCTCCCCTCCCCGCCCCCCCCAACCCCCCACCCCACCCCACCCCCGCCCCCCCCCCCGCCCCCCCCCCCCCCAGCCACCCGACCCCCCCCCCCCCCCCCCCCCGCCCCACCGCCCCCCCCCCCCCACCCACCCCCCCGCCCCCCCACCCCCCCGACCCCCCCCCCCCCCCCCCCCTCCCCCCCCCCCCCCCCCCCGCATCCCACAGCCCTAAACCCCCCCCCCCCCCCCCACCCCCCCCTCCCCCCCCCCCCCCCCCCCCCCCACCCCCCCCCCCCCCACCCCACCCCCCCCCCACCCACCCCCCCCCCCCGCCCCCGCCCGCCCACCCCCCCCCTCCCCCCACCCCCCCCCCCCTCCCTCCCCCCACCCCCCCCCCACGCCCAGCCCCCCTCCCACCCCCCACCCCCGACCCCCCCCCCCCCCCCCCCCCCCCCCCCCCCCCCCCCCCCCACCCCCACCCCCATCCCCTCTCCACCCCCCCCGCCCCACCCCCCCCCACCCCCAGCCCCCCCCCCCCCCCCCCCCGCCCCCGCCCCCCCCCCCCCCCCCCATCCCCCCCCCCCTCCCCCCCCCCACCACACCCCCCCACCTCCCCCACCCCCCCCTCCCCCCCCCGACCCCCACTCCACCCCCCCCCCCCACCCCCCCCCCCCCCCCCCCCCCCCCCACCCCCCCACCCCCCCCCTCTCCCCACCCACCCACCCCCCCCCCCACCACCCCCTCCCCACCCACCACCCCCCCCCTGAATCCCCCCCCCACCCCCCCCCACCCCCACCCCGACCCGCCTCCCCCCCCCGCCCCCACCCCCCCCCCCAACCCCCCCCCCCCCCCCCCACCCCCCCCCCCCCCCCCCACCCCAACCCCCCCCCCCCCACCCCCCTCCCCCCCCCCCTCCCTCCCCCCCCCCCCACCACCCCCCACACCCCCCCACCCCCCACCCCCCCCCCCACACATCCCCCCCCCCCCCCCCCCCCCCCCCCCCCCCCCGCCTCCCCCCACCCCCCCCCCAACCCCCCCCCCCACCCCCCCACCCCCCACCCCACCACCCCCGCGACCCCTCCCCTCGCCTCCCCACCCCGCCCCCCACCCCCCCCCCTCCCCGCCACCCCCCCCTACCCCCCCCGCGCCACCCGCCCCCCCGACTCCCCCAGCGACCACACCCCCTCAGCCCCCCGCCCCCCTCCTCACCCCCCCCCCCCCTCCACCCCCCCCCCCCCGCCCCCCCCCCCCCCCCTCCCCCCCCACCCACCCCCCAACCGACAGCCACCCCCCGCCCACCACCCCCCCCCCACCCCCCCCCCCACCCACCCCCCCCCCCCCCCCCCCACCACCGCCGCAGACCCCCCACCCAGCCCCCCCCCCCCCTCCCCCCCCCCCTACTCCTACACCCCCCCCCCACCCCCGCCCCCCCCCCCCCCCCCCCCCACACACAACCCCCCCACCCAACCCACCCCGCCCCTCACCCCCACCCTACCCCCCCCCCGCTCCCCCCCCCACCCCCCCCCCCCCCCCCCCCCCCACCCCGCCACCCCCACCCCCTCCCCCCCCCCCCCCACGCCCCTCCCACCCCCACACCCCACCCCCCCAACCCCCCCCCCCCCCCCCCCCCCCCCCCCCACCCCCGACCCCCCCCCTCCCCCCCCCCCCCCAACCCCCCAATCCCGCCCTCCCCCCCCCCCCCCCCGCGCCCACCACCCCCCCCCCCCCCCCACCTCCCCCCCCCCCCCCCATACCCCCCACCACCCCCCCCGGCCGCCACCACCCCCCATCGAGACTCCCCGCCCCACCCCCCCCCCCTCTACCCCCCACACCCACCCCGCCACCCCCCCCCCCCGAATACCCACCCCCCCCCCTCCGACCCCAACCCCCCACCCCCCCCCCCGCCCCCCCCCCCCCCCCCCCCCCCCCCCCCCCCCACCCCCCCCCCCCCCCCCCCCCGCCCCCCACCCACCTCCCCCCCACCCCACCCCCCCCACCGCCCCCCCCCCCCCCCCTCCCCCCCCCCCACACCCCCCACTCCCCCCCCCCCCCCGCACCTCCCCCGCCCCCTCCCCCCCCCCCCCCCCCCCCCCCCCCCCCCCCACCCGCCCCCCCCCCCCCCCCCCACCCCCCCCCGCCCCCCCCCCTCCCCCCCCCCCCCCCCCCCCCTCCACCCCCCCCCCCCCTCCCCACCCCCCCCCCCGCCCACCCCAGCCCCCCCCCGCCCATCCCCCCCCCCCCCACACCCCCCACCCCCCCGACCCCCCACCTCCCCCCCCGACCCCCTCCCCCCCCCCCCCCCAACCCCCCCCCCCCGCCCACCCCCCCCCCCGCCACGCCGCACCCCCCCCCCCCCGCCCCCCCCCACCACCCCCCCCCAACCCCCCCCCCCCCCCACCCGCCCCCCCCCCCCACCCCACCACCACCGCCAGCCCCCCCCGCCCCCCCCCCCCCCCCACCCCCCCCCCCCCCCCACCCCCCCCCACCCCCCCCTCCTCGCCCACCCCCCCACCCCGCCCCCACCCGCCCCAGCACCCCCCCCACACCCCCCCCCCCCCCCCCCAACCCCTCCCCCCCCCCCGCCCCCACCCCGCACCCCCACCCCCCCCCCCCCCCCCCCCGGCCCCCCCCACTCAGCACCCCTCCCCCCCCCACCCTCACCCCAACCCCCCCGCCCCCCACCCCCCCCCCAACCCCCCCCCCCCCCCCCCACCGCCCCCGCCCAACCTCCACCAACCCCACCCCCCCCCCCGCCACCCCCCCACGCCCCCCCCCCCCCACCCCCCCCCCCCCCCCCCCCCCCCTCCCCTAACCCTCCACCCCCCAACCCCCCCCACCCCCCCCCACCCCACCCCCCCCCGCCCCCAACCCCCCTCCACCCCCCCCGAGCCCCACGCCTCCCAACACCACCCACCCCATCCCCACCCACCCCCACCGCCCACCACCCGACCCCCCACCCCCACCCCTGGCCCCCCCCGCGCCCCCCGTCCCCCCGCCCCCCACCCCCCCCCCCCACCACCCACTCCCCTCCCACATACCCACGCCCCCCCACCCCCCCCCCTCCACCCCCCCCCCCCCCCCCCCCCCCCCCCCCCCACCCCCCCCCCCCCCCCCCCCCCCCGCACTCCCCCCTCCCCCCCTCCTCCCCCCCCCCCCCCAACCCCCCCCCCCCCCCCCCCCCCCCTCCCCCGCCCCTCCCCCCCGTCCACGCCGCACCCCCCCCCCCCCCCCCCCCCCCCCGCCCCCCCCCCCCCCCCCCCACCCCCCCCCCCCACCCCCCCCACCACCCCCCTCCCCCACCCCGACCCCGCCCCCCCCCCCGAGCCACCCCCACCCCCACCTCCCCCCCCCCCCCCACCCCCCGCACCCCCCCCCCGCCCACCCACCCCCACCCCACCCCCCACCCCCCCCCCCGCCTCCATCCACCCCCCTCCCCGCACCCTCACCCCTCACACCCCCCACCACCCTCACCCCCCCTCCCCCCCCCCCCACCCCCGACCCCCCCACCCCCTCGCCCCCACAACCCACCCCCCCACCCACCCCCCCCCCCCCCCCCCCCCACGCCGCCCCCCCCCCCCCCCCCCACACCCACCACCCACGCCCACCCCCGCCACCACCCCCACCGCAACCCCACCCCCCCCCCCCCCCGCCCCCCCCCCCCCCCGCCCCCTTCCCACCCCGCACCCCACCCCCCACCCCCCCCCCCCCCCCCCCCCCCCCCCCCCCGCCTCCCCCCCCCCCCACCCCCCCACCCCACTCCCCCCCCCCCCCCCCCCCACCCGCACCCACATCCCCCCCCCCCCCCCCCCCCACACCCCCAACCCCCCCCCCCACCCCCCCCGGCCCCCCCCCCCCCCGCCACCCCCCCACCCCCCCCCCCCCCCACCCCACTCCCCCCCCCCCCCGCCCACCCCCCCCCCCCCCCACCCCCAACCCACCCCCACCCAACACCCCCCCCCCCCCGCCCCCCCCCCCGCACCCCCACACCGCCCCCCCCCCCACCCTCCCCACAAACCCCCTCCCCACACCCCCCCCCACCCCCCACCACCCCCCCCCCCTCCCCCCCCCCACCCCCCCCCCCCCCTCACAACTCCCAGCCTCACCACCCCCCCCCCACCCCCCCCCCCCCCCCCCCCCCCATCCCCCCCCTATCCCCTCCGCCCCCCGCCCCCACCCCCCACCGCACGCCCCCCTTCACCCACACTCCCCCCACCCCCCCCCCTCACCCCCCCCCCCCCCGCCCCACCTCCCCCCCACCCCCCCACCCCCCCCCCCCCCAGCCCCCCCCCCGCCCACCCCCACACCACCGCCCCCCCCCCCACCCCAGCCCCTCCCGACCCCCCCGCACACTCGCCCCCCCCCCCCGCCCCCCCCCCCCCCCACCCCCACCACCCCCCCCCCCCGCCCCACCCCACCACCCCCCCCCCCCCAACCTCACCCACCCACCACACCCCCCCCACCCACCCGCCCACCCCCCGACCCCCCCCCCCCCCGACCCCCCCCCCCCCCCCCACCCACCCGCCCCTTCCCCACCCCCACCACCCCCCCGCCCCACCCCCCACACACCCTCCCCCCCCCCACCCCCCCCGCCGGTCCCTACCCCCCCCCCGAACCCCCCCACTCCCCCCCCCCCCCCCCCCCCACACCATCCCCCCGCCCCCCCCCCCCCCCCCCCCACCCCCCCACCCTCCCCCCCCACCCCCACCTCCCGCCGCCCCTCCCCCTCCCAACGCACCCCCCCGCCCCCCCCCCCCACACCCCCCCCCCCCCCCCCCGCCCCCAACCCGCGCCCTCCCCCCCCCCCCAACGCCCTCCCCTGCCCCACACCCCCCCCTCCCCCCCCCCCCGCCCCCCGCCCCCCCACCCCCCCCCCCCCGCCCTGACCCCCCCACCCACCCCCCCGCCCCCCCCCCCCACCCCCCCCCCCCCCCCCCACCGACACCTTATACACCCCCCATACCCCACCCCGCCCCCCCCCCCCCCACCAACCCCCCCCCCCCCTACCCCCCATCACCCACCCCCACCCCCCCCCCCCCCCCCCCAAACACTCCCCCATCACCCCCATCCCCTCCCCCCCCCCCAGACCCCCCCCCCCCCCGCCCCCCAACCTCCCCCCCCCCACCCCAGCACGCCCCCCACCCCCCCCCCCACGCCTACCACCCCCCCCCCCCCCACACCCCCCCCCCCACCCCCACCCCCCCCCCCCCCCCCCTCCCACCCCCGCCCCCCATACCCCCCCCGCCCCCCCCCCTCCCACCCCCCACCCCGCCCCCCCCCCCCCCTCCCCCCCCCCCCACCCCAACCTCCCACCTCCCCCCCCCACCCCACCCCCCCCCCACCTCCCCCAATCAACCCCCCCTCCACACCCCCCCCCCCCACCCCCCCCCCACACCCACCCCCCCCCCCCCACCCCCCCCCCCCCCCCCCCCCCCCCGACCCCCCCCCCCCCCCCCCCCTTCACCCCCCCCCCCACACCCCCCCCACCACCCCCCTCACCACCCCCCCCCCCAACCCCCCCCCCCCCCCCCCCGCCCGCCACCCCCCCCCCCCCCCCCCCACCCCCCCCCCCGACCCCCCCCCCCCCCACCACCACCCCCCCACCCCGCCCCCCCCCCCCCCCCCGCACCCCCCCCCCCCGCTCCCCCCCCCCCCACCCCCCCCCCCCCACAAACCCCCCCCCCCTCCCCCCCCACCCCCCACCCCAACCCCCCCCCCCCCCCCCGCACCCACCGCCCCCCCCCCCCCCCCCCCCCGCCCCCCCCCACACCACCCACCCCCCCCCTCCGACCCCAACACCCCCCACCCCCCCCCCCCCCCCCCCCCCCCCCCCCACCACCCCCCCCCCCACCCCCCCCCCCCCACCCCGCCGCACCCCCCCCCCCCCGCCCCCTCCCCCTCCCCCCCGCCCCCCCCCCCCCCATCCCCGCCCCCCCCACCCCCCCGCCCCCCCCCTACCCCCCCCCCCCCACCCCCCCCCGCCCCCCCCCGCCCCCCACACCACCCCCCACCCCCCCCCCCCCCCCCCCCCCCCCGCCCCCCCCCCCCCCCCCCCCCCCCCCCCCCCCCCCACAAACCACTCCTCCCCTCGCACCCTCCCCCTATCCCACCCCCCCCCCCCACCCCCCCCCGACACCCCCCACCCCCCCCCACCCCCCCCCCCCCCCCCCCGCCCCCCCCCCCCCACCCCCCCCCCCCCACCCCCCACCCCCCCCACCGTCCCCCCCCGACACCCCCCCGCCCCCCCCCCAACCCCACCCACCCCCCCCCCCCCACCCCCCCCCCCCCCCCACCCCCCCTCCCCACCCCCCCCCCCCCCCCCCCCCTCCCCCCAACGGCCTCTCCCCCCAACCACCCCCAAACCCCCCCCCAAACCCCCCCCCCCACCACCCCCCCAACCCCCCCAGCCCCCCCAGAATACCCCCCCCCCCCCCACCACCCCCCCCCCCCCCCCACCCCCCGCCCCCCGCCCCCCTCCACCCACCCCCCCCCGCCCCCCCCACCCCCCCCTCCCCCGCCCTAATCCCCCCCCCCCCCACCCCCCCCCCCCACCCCCCTCCCCCCACCGTCCCCTCCCCGCCCCCCCCCCCCCTTCAACCCCCCAACCCCCAACCACCCCCCCCTTCCCCACCCACCACCCCGTCCCCCGCGCCCCCCCACCCCCCCCACCCCCCCCCCCCGCCCCTCCCCCCCCTGCCACCCCCCCCCCTACCCCCTCCCCCCCCCCACACACCCCCCCCCCCCCCAGCCCCCCCCCCCCACCCCCCCCACCCCCTCCCCCCCCCCGCCAGAACCCCCCCCGCACCCCCCCACCCCCCCCCCCCCAACCACCCTCCCCCCCCCCCCGACTACGCCCCCCCCCACTCCACCCCCCCCCCCCCCCCCCCCCCCCCCCCCCGCCGCCCCCCCCCCCCCCCCCACATCCCCCTCCCCGCCACCCCCCAACACTCCCCCCCCCCACCCCCACCCATACCGGCCCCCCCCCCCCCCCCACGTCCCGCCGCCCCCCCCCCCACCCACACCCCACCCCCCCCCTCCCCCCGCCCCCCCCTCCCCCACTCCCCCCCCACACCACCCCCCCCCCCCCCCCCCCCCCCCCACCCCCCCCCCCGCCCCCCCCCCCCCCCTCCCCCCCCCCCACCCCCCCCCATCCACTCCCCCCCCCCCCTACCCACCCCGCCCCCTCGCCCCCCCCCCCCACCCTCCCCCCCCCTCAACCCCCACCCCCCCACCCCCCCGGCACACCCCCGCCCCCCCCCCCACCACCCGCCCCCCCCCTCCCCCCCACCCTCCACCCCCCCCCCCCCCCCCCCCCCCGCCAGACCACCCCAACCCCCCCACAGCCCCCCCCCACCCACACCCCCCCCTCCACCCACCCACCCCCCCTACCCGCCCCCCCGCCCCCCCCCCCCCCCAACCCCCCCCCCCCCCCCCCCCCCCCCACCCCCGCCCCCCCCCCCCCTCTCCCACCCCCCCCCACCCCCTCCCCCACCCCCCCCCCCCACCACTCCCCCACCCCCCCCCCCCACACCCCCACCCCCCTCCCCACCACCCCCCCGCCCCCACTCCCCCGCCACCCCTCCCCGCCCCCACCCGCCCCCCCCCCCCCGCCCCCTCCCCCCCACCAGCCCATCCCCCCCTCCCCCCCCCACCCCCCCCCCCCCCGCCCCCCCTCCCCCAGCACCCTCCATACCCCACCCCCCACCCCACCACCACCCCTCCCTCTCCCCGCCACCCCCCCCCCCCCCACGTCCCCCCCCCCCCCCCCCCCCCCACCCCGCCCTAGCCCCGAACCCCCCCCCACCCCCCCCCCCCCCCCCCAACCCCCCCCCCCCCGCCACCCCCCACCCCCCCCCCCGCCCCCCCCCCTCCCGCCCCCCCCCCCCCCCCGACCCCCCCGCCCCCCCCCCCACCCCGCCCCCCCCCCCCCCACCCCACCCCCACCCCCCCCCAACCCCCCCCACCCCCCCTCACCCCCCCACCGCCCCCCCCCCCTCACACCCCCCCCCCCCTCCACCCCCCCCCCACCCCCCCCCCCCCCTCCGCCCCCACTCCCCCCCCCCGACCCCCCCCCCCCCCCCCCGCATCCCCCCCCCCCCCCCCGCCCCCCACCCACCTACCCCCCACCCCGCCCCGCCCCCGCCCCCCCCCGCCCCACCCCCCCACCCCCCCCCACCCCCCCCCATTCAAATCCCACCACCCCATACCCCCACAACAACAACCCCTCCCCCCCCCCCCCCGTTTCTAAAATTGGTATCAGAGCCTCGTCGCTCTAATTTTCAAAACAAATGATTTTATAAATTGAGTATGATTCATGTATCAAATTACCTATGAAGGCGGATTAAATATGAAAAGTGTTTTTTTTGCTTGACTTGCATTAATTTTGTTGTTAAATATGCCTAGTATACTAGCTTGGAGTAAAAATGATGATTAAAATAAGTGTTATATGTTCGGTATCAAGTTCAGTAAGTTTTACGTCTTTTCGCTAAGTCACTAAATGATTTTGTATAAAAAAATGGCAAATCTGTGTTTCAGGTGGCGGCCCCCTGATCCAAGCAATTACAATAAACCTAAGAATGCCCCCTTGATCTCCAGTCGGTCCCCTTAGTCAATTAGGGGTCCACCTGACTGTTTCGACATATTTTCGTAAACTTTGAAATTCATATGAAAACAAACGTAAGTCCGTAGAAGTCGTGCCACCCGGCATTTTAAAGGTAATTAAGTCTACTTTCATATAAAAATACTTCCAAGTAATTACAATAAACCTAAGTTGGTCAGAAATATAAAATACTACTTATTGTCCAAATTAGTGGAGTTCGTTATTAAACGTAAAAACTTGTATTTTATATTTTTTCCTTTCGAGTAGGACATTTCTAGTAGATATATCTTTGAAAAATAGTGTATTTAACTTTTCAAAAATATTAAACTTGGTTAATTTTTAAAATGGAGATGAAACTAATTCGTTTTCAAACAAAACCGAGCTAAGTATACATTGTTGTATATAATACACAAAACGACGACAAGTTCTTTTATGTACTATGCTAAATGATTATGTGTACTTCCTTGTGTCTTATTTTGTTAATAGATATTATTAAGTGATTGTTGCTATTTGTAATTGAGCTACTTATATATCTAAACGCATGTGCCATGTCATTTAATTTTGTCAATAGTTTTTCCAGATTAGGCGTAAAATAGATCTATGCAGACTTCTTGCATTAAGATTGCGAAATTTTCCTGTATTAGCATATAGGAAAAGATCCTTTTGTTTTGCAAATGTGACATCAAAACCTTATACCTTATTAAAACATAGTAACTCCACTTAGGATCTAGAGCTACTAAGTTTTGGTCAAATCTAAAGAAAAGGGCGTCTGCACAATTACGTATTAGTAGTTCAAGTGGTAAAATGTGTCACCAAAAATATTGAACACCTTCCATTTAATCAAAAGTTTAAACATGATCTAGAAATAATGTCATAAACTATCTTGCATTAACGTGGGTTAAACAAGATAAAAATCAATTTTATGACATTAGCATTTAATAAAAAAAATGTAGTTTTGATACATATCACGTGCTGTACATTGTCTAGACTCACATCATAACTAACAATCGTTGATTAAAATAAACCTATGATTTATTGCAAATCATAAAATTAAAAGCTTAACTTTCTTGGTAAGAAAATTTCTTTTTTTTGTAATGATATTTTGGTATAAAACTTCATATTAACATTTACCAGAAATTAAAACATTTACTCTAGTCAAATAATTAAAAATGTTATATAAACATGTAATTGTTTTCTAAAGTTGTTTGTAATGCTTAAAAGTTACTAGATAAGTTCTATACACCTTAAATGTCAAAACTATGCATATTTTGCATGATACTCAATATTTTTTCTCACATATACAATTGATGATTATCTTTAAGAAACAAGTTAGGTCATCATTTTAAATGTCCTCGCACTTAATATTAGTCTTAGGATTAATGGAACACACTATTAAAATATTTATTTATTTCTTCAAAAGAGTGTGTCGTGAGGGTCAAAAAAGATTCGTGTATATATATCGATTCATTATCCAAATATGATTGAATATCATTAATCGAATCTAATTGACAAGTTTTCGAGTATGGACATAAAATCGAATTCTTATTTGTTTAGTTTCAAGATTATATCAAAATATAACAAAAGATGTTATCTTGAATCTACATACTAAATCACACAAGATTGATATGAAAATAATTACATCCTTTTTTAGATGAAAAGAATATGCATCGGATCATAACTCACACTTGTGTTTATGATGCCATATTGAGTCTACTTATCCAATAGTTGTGTTCCAAATATTAGACTAATATATTTAATAAGATGTATAAAATACATAATGAAATAGGATTGACGACTTGGATGTTTCGTCCTAAATATTCAAGCAATTTACATTGCAATGAAATTGGTAAATGTGTCATTTTCGAAAAACCAAACACAAGCAAACAAACAACATATGTAAAATTTGCTCATACAACTCAAAGCTCAAATTCACATTTGTCTACATTCTAAAATAAGAATAATACTCTTATTCATTCACCTAGGATAACATGATGTTTGAGAAACATTATGTCTAAGGAATTCATGCACTCATCGTGTTAAACGATTGATTAAGGATAATATATATCATATGCATTTTATTTCTTCGTAGCATGAAGGGTTGTGTTACAAGATAATACACTACATATTATTTGTAAAATATGAGCTATTAGAATTGAAAATTAACCTACAACAATATATGTCAATGCATAAACAAGTAAAATTCATTCATTCAAATACTTGTTTTATTAGGTTATATAACATTCATAAGAATGATAATTTTATCATCTTAGAAAAGCATACTTGTTTAAAAATACAATATGTCTCGCTTCAATCATATATCTTTAAAGAATCACAAACCCAATTAAAGTAAATAACCTTAATGAGATTCATTTCACAAGATATGCAAAGGAGGATTCGTAAAACATTCTCAATATAACATATTCTTCATTGTCATAAATAAGCACAACTCTTGGCTTTTGAGAATCTAAACACGTCAAAATTACATGTGACAACTACTCAAAAGATGACTTAATATAAGACATCCATTAAATCAAGAAATATATCATCAAAACCAAACAACCTATAGATCTTGAACACAATATTAAAACATTTTGCTTACGTTTTTCTAAGCATTCAACACATCTCTATTGGGGTTATGTGTAAAATATATCATCTAGATCTACCGTCATAAAAACATTGTTGTTTGAGTCATATTAGGCGAAGTATTAAAGAGCCAATCATATTTCATCTTTGCTACACTTCGATAGGTAAATTTAAACTCAATAAACAAGTAGTAAGTAAAGTTAATTTACATTAATCAAATTTGTCTTTCATTAGAATTTCTCATTAAACAAGTAGTAATTAAGATTTTATTAAATGTTCCTTGATTCATGGCATCTCACATATGCGTTTTAAAGTTTCAAGACGATAACTTATTTCTATGTGATATGACTATATGCCTTCGTGATTATTTTGATGATCAACAATTATTTGCTTTGATATTGAATGCATGTTTATTTTTAAGGTTTTGTCTTGGTCAAGCAATTCCGATATAATATTTCTTAGTTTATCTAAATAATACATGCTCTTAAATGCTAAATGTTAACATGTTTTACATGATGTTTGCGTTTAAAGTAATCATGTTTCTTATGCGTCATTTTACATGACTTACGTGTTAATTGTGCACCTACACTATGTCAGTTTGATGCATAACGGATTAGGTATGCCTATCACGATATACTTTTAGATGTCATATAGTCTTACACATTAATCTCTATGGTTATTGTGTTGATGCATATTTAAATACTCTTAAATCTATGTGTGTTATGCATCTAGGAATATATTTCCTGACACTAGAATTTATACCCTTATTACTCGCAGCCTTTAGTGTCACAATCCAATAATAGGTCATAATAGTCGCAAAATGGTCTTAAATCTCCTAGAGTCTCCATGCACACACTTCCTTACTCATCATCTCATTTCCTTCTAAATAATCCACTTTTTTGTCAATGGAAGGTTAGATACAAATCTAATACACCTCTAAGTATGTTTGACAACTTAAATATTTCGTCTAAAATATTCAAGTGCTTTTAATTTGGGATCGCAAACATTAAAAGTCATATCCGAAAAATCATATTCAAGCCTTTTAACAACATATGTTAAAGCACTCTTCCAAAAAGCTAAAAGCTAACATCAATCTTCGGGTAATAAAGGTCTTACGAGTTTCTACAAAAGTGATTCGTAGTTCCTTCCATCCCTGTGTAAATATACACACCTTGAGACTAAGTACATTCATTTCGTTAGTTCCTTTCATCCCCATAGGAATGTCATGATGTTTTATCGTCATGCTCACCTCATACATAATAAGGATTGAACTTTATCCATCAGTCTTAGGATAGAAAAGACATCGAAACCCGTCACCATTTCCTTCGTGACAACGTCCAAAAAGAAAATATCTCCATCGAAAAAGTTCCATCGAAAGACAACCTCGTCGTCATCCTTACTAAACCACTCAAACATAAACGTGAATTGTTCAACTATTTACGTTTAGGTCTAGAATGATGGAACAAATCTCGTACACGTGTCATCTCTCTTTTAATAGTCTTGTTACTATTAAATGTGATAATCGTTTAAGCTCAGTTTGTTTAGAACTATATCTAGGATTAACAATAACATTGAACATAACATATGTATGGCGGAATTAACATAAGAACAATGATATTGTAACAAGGTTTCTTCATTATCAAACACTCTAAGCCCCAATTATATTTGATCAGAATATAACAGTTACAACTAATCTGTAACAGGATCAAGTTACCTTGACCTTGAGGCTACACCACACAAACTAGCTAGACGTCTACATTGTATCTTGTGTATACACACACACACTTTTCTGGATGCCTAAAACTACACGCCTGATATCTCTTTATATAGTAGAGATATCTAGGTTTACAAAGGATAAGTATAAAGATATTAATAAATCTTTTAAACATTTAAGTTTATCTTCTGTTATCTTTATCTTCTTAAGGAGATCTTCCAGAATCTTCATATTTCTCCTACATCTTATAGAATTCTTTAATGATGATTTTGATCCTTTTGTTTCATTACTTGTTTCTTTTTTCTCATCAAATCTATAATTCCCAATAATTCCCAACAATTCCCCTATTTGATGATGACAAAACAAACAATGTTCTTGCACGAACTTCATCATAAAGCCTTTAATCAAAGCTTCCCCTGAAGTTGAGATCGTGGATCTCCCTGAATGAAACAAAACTTCCCCTTAAGTAAATTTTCTTTGTACCATGCCACACCAAGGATCTACAAGTTGCCAATTGTACCTGTGAACGTCTTATTCCCTTTTTGTCATAATCCAATAGGGGACATATGAATATAAGCAACTTTGATCTTGACCACTACAAACCAATATCACACTTCTAATCCAAGCCTTTTATTTCCTCAAATTACCCATCATTAAGCACAATAAGAAAAATGAACTTGAGTAGTAGAAACTCACACTTGCAGTAGTAATAATGACTAGCAGTAGTAAAAACCTTCGCCTCAATACCACATGTAAATGGTTAAACATTTTTGACAATGAGCTTCCCTTGAAACCTATATCTTAACCATTTCTTGAATCTTCAATTCTGTAGGCTCTATGTAATGATCACTGAGGAAGAAAACTAAGTATAACGAACTTGATGTTGAAGTAGAATAACCCAAACTTGTGTCTTATATCTTGTACTATCCACGTGACTCCAAACTTATAAATAAATCTGTAAAATATAAGTAGATCGCAACCTCTTGACAATTATCCTCATCTTTTATGAGACACCAGACCAAAGTGATAGCAAATGTGAGCATTGAGCACCATAAGTTAGATCACACACCTTTGCTAGATTTGTCAAGTCTTCGTCACATCGTTTCTAAGCAGGAACAAGTTATCTTCAAAGTGTAACACCCACATGATAAGAACACGAGCCCAAACAATTCCACTTCATTGTCAAATAAGTAATAAACAATCTTCTTCGTAACCAATTAAAAAAATCCAAAAATGAGCCATTAAACATTTAAACCAAAATCAATCTGTTAGGTTCCCCTTAAACGAAGCATCCTGTGTGTATCCCCAAGCAATATTAACTTTAAACACGAAGCATTACTAAGTATAAAGCTGACAGTACTAATCGTCCCATGGCAGCAGTACAAAATAAAAGAGCAGTACTAACTTTTTTAATAAGCAGTACTAAATAATTACCAATTAGCAACACTTTTTCTGTCACAAAACTGTCACTAATCTTCATTTTCCTTCCTTCCATTCTGTTAGTGACACTTTATCTGTCGCTGATCTGTTGCTAATCTGTTACAAATTCAATTACTCCTTCCTCCTATGGTATTTTGTGACACTTATCCTGTCACTAAGCTGTCACAGATCTGTAACAATACTGTCGCTAATGTGTCAATAATCTTTATTCTCCTTCTCCTAAATATTTAGCGACACTTTAACTTGTTACTAAACTGTCACTAAACTGTCACTATTGGTATTCCCCTTCCTCCCATGTTTTTAGTGACATTTTTTAGTGTCACTAAAGTGTCACAAATTCTTTTATCTTTGTTTGATAATGACCAGTAGCTTACCAAATTTGTTTCT
>BQNB010077402.1:0-30859 GCA_026074375.1 Tanacetum coccineum | reverse complement strand
ACAAGGTGAATAGGTCCACTAGACTGAAATATCACAGTGGTCCTTTTGGCTTTCCTAGGTTTTTGAGTCTTTTGAAGATGATATGATTATAAAATAGTGATTGGCTCTACATTAGAGAGTTGAGCAGATGTAAATGTGTGTTGGGGATCAGTGGGTTGTCCTGACCCTTCATCCACTTCTACTGAATGTTACATTTCCTTTCATCCAATCTTAATTAACCTCTCCTCAAATAATGCTTCAGAGATTAAGTAATCCAATGCTAGCAATCAAAAAGTTAAACATGCTAACATTAAAAGCCTTCGTTAGAAGATCTACAACATTGTGGTCTGTGTGAATCTTGATCACTTGAATCAACTTCTTCTCATAAGAATCTCTGATGAAATGATGCCTCATTTCAATGTGCTTGGTTTTAGAATGAAATACTAGATTATTCACAATACAAATGATGCTTTCATTATCAATGTGAATCTTGGTGTTCATGAAGTTGAACCCATAATCAAGCATTTGATTATGAATCCATAACACCTGTCCACAGCAATTAGCAGCAGCAACATACTCTGCTTTAGTAGTAGAGTTTGCAACTATAGTATGCTTTTTACATTACCATGAAATCAACCTTTTACCAAGAAATTGACAACCTCTTGTTGTGGATTTCTTGTCAAGGCTAGATCCAGCATAATCATTATCAGAAAAGGCTTCTAAGTTAAATGGTGAATCTCTAGGATACCAAAGGCCCAATTTAGGATGTCCTTTTAAGTATTTAAAGATCCTTTTCACTGCATGAAGGTGTGAAGAATTTGGTGTAACTTGGAACCTTGTACAAGCACAAACAGCAAACATTATGTCAAGCCTAAAAGTTGTTAAGTACATCAATGATCTAATCATTAATCTATATAAGTGAACATCTACATCCTCAGCTTTTTCATCCTTATTCAATGCCTTGTTAGTCTCTATTGGAGTGCTTGCTGCCTTCATAGTAGTAAAATCAAAATTCTTCAATATATCAGCCACATATTTGTCTTGGGGATGAGATTCATTTTCTTTTTTGCTTTCATTGTAATTCCTAAGAAAAAAGTGAGCCCCCCATAGAACTCATCTGGAATCTCTTGTGCATCATCTACTCAAACTCAACACATAAAGACTTCTTTGTAGACCCAAAGATGATGTCATCAACATACCACTTGTATACATCGGTTATCACCTTTTTCCCTCCTTTTTTTCCAGTCGTGATGAACAAAGTCTTTATCTATAGTGCCTCTTTTAAATCCATTTTCCAATTAAGTAGGCAGACAAGGTCTATTCTACTTACAAGATATTCGAGCTCGATGTAGACCCTTATAAATTATTTTTTTCCTCTATAAACTTTTATCAGGGATGATTGGATCTTCGCAATCCCAGGAGGTTTGGCACACATAAACTCACTCTTGAATAGTAATTAAAAAAGGCACTTTCAACTCCATTCTGGTCATAATAAACCGTCATAAATGATGCATAGGCCAAAAATAACCTGATTGCTTCTATCCTAGCAATAGGAGCAAAAACCTCATCATAATCAATTCCTTATTCTTGGGTGTAACCTTGTGTCACCAGTCTTGCCTTGTTTCTAACCACAATCCTCTATCATTATTTGTTTCTGTACCATTTCGTACAAATGGGCCTCTGGCCTTGTGGTAAATTCACACCAATGTCCCAAACCTTCGGTGATTTAACCTATAGGAGATCACTCCTGCATGCTTCTATCCATCTTGGATCTGTCAAATCTTTGGATCACCTTTTAGGTTCTACTTGTGATAGAAAAACAAGCAACAAAGACAATTTTGAAAAATCTTTATGGTTGTTTCTCTGTCTGCACTGAACGAAACATCCATGTTCAGTCACATTCTTTGTCATCCTTCTTGGGGCCTTTGAGGTGTTTGAATGTATTATCTTAGGTGATTTGTTCAAGTGGATATACTAGTGAATACTTGTAGTTGGAATAGGATGACAGAACATTTGTAGCAAATTGTTCATGTCAGCCTCTGCTCAACTTCTTCTTCTCATAGAATAGACGAATCTCTTTCCAATTAGGCATATTTAGATCATCGATACAATCCCATTGATATATTCTCATCACACAACATTATTGTCTATGTCAGCAGCACTATATAGTATTACTGTTGTTAGTGTTGTTGACATTTGCATTCCTACTCTTGACGTAACTCTTGGTCCTTGTATTTGAGACCTCACTACTTCATTCTCTTGTTGTTCAAAATCTATTTTTCCTCTCCTCTGATGGTTCTGATCAACATCAAGAGAATCCTTTGAACTTTTTAGAGGAGTGATGGATCAGATGATCAAACATGGTAGCATTTTATACTTTTGAATCTTGTTCCATTTTTTTCTTCTTTGACCTGCATATAAATCAAACACATTCCCTATGTGAGGTGCTTAGTCATATGTCAATGCCTGAAAAGTTAAACAATATGCAAACACTTGTAAAATCCAAATTTTCTCCACGTCACGATAAATGATCTTATTTTCTCGCTTTGATTGCTTGAGGGCAAGCAACAGCTAAGTGTGGAGGGATTTGATAACGCCCAAATTATACATGTTTTCGGTGGCGTTATTTGTATATATTTTATCATTTCTCGTGAACTTTCGATACTTAATAGCTTGAATTGCTTGCAGGTTCACTTGAAGATATCCCGAGGTCAAACACAACAAAGATCACGTACTTATACGCTAAGGAACACAACATACAAGAAAAGATGAAGAATCAAGCCTAAAAGTGCAAATGTGCGCCGCACTTACCAATTGTGCGCCGCACTTATCCTCAAGTCAAAGGAATTAAAAGACTTAGTCAAATTCAGCATTAACTCCATAAGTACGCCGCACAAAGTATTTTGTGCGCCGCACTTCCCATCTGACGTTAAAGAGTAAATGAAGTCATAAATACTACTGCATTAATACCCCAAGTACGCCGCACAAATTCTTTTGTGCGCCACACTTCTCCAATAAACATTAAATCCCCTTTGCATTTAATCACCAAGTATGCCGCACAATTTACTTCGTGCGCCACACTTCGACCCTCACTCAACCTATAAATAAAGGATGAATTTCAATCCTTTTCATTCATCCCTTCATCCATTCTTCAACTAATGCACACAATTATTCCCCTTATGAAGTCCTAAACACTTCCCAACCATTCTCTAAGCATAAACACCATATCCTTTGAAGAATCAAGATCAAATCACCAAGAACGACGAAGAACATCATACTAGTTTAGTAAAAGAATGAAGTTTGTTATCGAATCATGTTATGTTATGAACTCTTTAGCCCTGAGGGGCTAAATCTCTCATGACTACTCGGTGATGTTATGATAATGAATAAGTGTTTGGTATGATCATGATCTCTTTAATCTCAAGCTTATGTTGCAACCCTATTATACCTTATCTTGTCGGTTTTGCTTATCAATCTTAGATTATATAATCCTATCGGTATAGGTCGAAAGACCCATTATGATCTATGTGGTTTTAAAGATTTGTCTATGGTCTTTAACGTTTGTGTCGAGAAATCTACTTTCGTAAACTGATAAACAAAATTGGGTTACGTTGATATACACCCGGTATTGAAAAACATATTTATTATTGCCATTAGCTTATGAATCTGAAGCCTTAGGGTATGGTGATACGTTATAGCCCCTGCGGGTACCTTTAACAAAATACCCGCGTGATTTCTAAGTATGTGCAATTGGTTACTCATAATTGGGTACACCAGCGGGGAGTCCAGCCCAAATAGATCTATTCACAACATTCGCGCTTACTACGGAGAGTAATTAACGGTTCATGATTATGGGGACTTAAAGGCAAAGCAGTTACTTAGGCAATAGTAAATTGAAATAGCATATAGAAATAATTGCATTCATGTTTATAGCATGTATCTCCCTCGCGGGTTTATAAAAAGATTGAAATGCGAGGCTATGAACTCACAGTAATGGATCCATATGAAATCATTGATATTGTATAGAACTAGCATGTATCCCCCTCGCGGGTTTAAAAATATAAAAACTTTAAAAGCGAGGCTATGAAATCTCACCTTAACAGTTATAGGGAAATTGATAGCAAAGGTATAGAGAATGAAAGTAACGGCTTCGTCACAGGCAACCTGGGAATATATGTCAAGTCTTAGTTTGATTGAATATGTAATTTTTGAATATCGATGTTGATTTTGATATAAAGATTATCATAACACCGTTCGGGCCATCATAATTCAGAAGTCATTCAGTAAACGTTTGAGGAGCTAGGGCACTTTAAATCGTAAACCCAACAACTCAGTCAGAACGTAATACCAAGATGAAACTCCTTAATATGAAGCTCCCTAGTATTGTGGTATGATATAGATCTGGGACATGATTTTTGAAAGCACATCGATGATGAATGATATAATAGTTATAACATAAGCAGTTTTAAGCATTTTATTCAATATCTGGAAATGTTAAGCACGTCAAGCGTTAATTAAAGTTATGTCTTGTAATGTTTTGAATGTGTTTTTATACTTTTTCAAAATGTTACATTTTAGACCCTTGAGTTTGAAAAGTGGCAGAATATACCCTTGGAGTTTGCACTTTTACGACTTTGGTCCCTCAAGTTTAAAAGATATACCAAGTAAACCTTGTACTTTAAAAAGTGACATAATAGACCCTTGTAGTTATAACTTTGATAAAATGACACTTTTAGTCCTTTTAGTTATAAGTTTCTGAAAATTACGATATATACCCCTTGCATGGATTATAATTACAAAACATGTCCAAATTGCCATGCAAGCTTATTTTAACATTTCAATAGACATTTATAAGTTATAATAAACTAAAATATGAAGATTTAACACAACGCAAGTTTAAATTAACGATTCGTTAAGCTAGGAAGTAAAACGGGTCATATTAGGGTTTTAAAATGAAAACGCGCGGGTTTTAAGCTCAAATTCTTTCATGACTTATCAAAGCACTTATTTTAATGTTAGTTAAGCTTATTGGGATAGATTATAACAATAGTTTACAAGCTTAGCTTATAGATTAAGTAAAAACATGAAATTAGGGTTTCGGGTGTACGGTTTTGGATCAAAAAGGCATAACACATAGGTTTTTCATGAAAATGGATCAAACAAGAGTTCATGAACATTCATAAGAACATTATAAGAGTATGAGAGCAGGTTTGATGATATGAAACCTGAGTTTGAGCTATGATGATGAATAATGGAGTCGTATGGGTTGTTTTGGGTTGAAACGCCTTCGTTCGCCTAGTTTCTTCACTCCGGGACTTCAATTCTTTAGGGCTTCGCTTCTTAGACTTCTTTAATGATCCTAGGATCATAAGGGAGCAAAGGATTGCTGCCAATTGGGTTATAGAAGGAGGAGGGTTGGTGCGAGTTGAAATGAACACAAGAGTGCCCTATTTATACTCGAATTCAGGTGAGGTAAGTAAGCAAGGCTTAGTTTCTAATCTTGACACATAGGAGGTCTAGTAGGGGATGTGTAGAAGCTAGAAATTCAGGTGTGGAGGTCTAGCAAAGTAGATTGAAGTGTTGGACCTCCCTAGTGCTTGCCGCGGCTGCATAGAGGAAAAAGGAGGCCATGTGCCTTCATTTTTAACCAAGAAATGGTCTAAGTAGCTGAGTAAGCTGCTCCAAGGTTTCTAGAAGGAGTTCATGTAAATATTTTGCATATGGATGGGTCGTAAATGGGTCAAAGAAGGCAAAGGAAGGGTGCATGTCTGTTTTGAGCTCGACAAGGGTTTTCATAAGTTTTCTCACTTATATTTCGTGTATATTGATCATGGATGGTTGGAAAATGTTCTCAAGGTCTGTAATAAGAAGTGTCATTAGGATTTAGCAATTGGTTTGGGTTAAAATGGGTTAAAAATGATGAAATGAGGTCACGGGTTCCATTTGGTACGGTTTAGGGTTTTCTTGACTTTCTTTGCTTATAATTCGTGTACATTGGACCAAGATTGATAGATTATTGATCCTAGGTAGTATATTAAGGATTATAATCAAAAGTTGAGAGGTGGTTTGGGTTAAAATGGGTAGAAATGAGTAAACGGGTCAAAAGTTACAATTAGGGCACAATTAGGGTTTTCTAGCTTTGTTTCTTGTATAGTTGAAGTAGAATGATGAAATGATAATGGAGTATGTTTGAGAATGTTGTAATTTATGTTATTATAACTTATTTGAGAGTTGGTTTGGGTTTACAATGGATAAAAATCAAGAAACGGGTCATGGTTTAGAAACTAGCTCGGTTTTAGGGTTTAGGGTTTTGAATTAGGGTTTTGAGTGTAAAAAGATGTATGAAAGTTTATGAATAGAATAATTAGGGTTTACACATTGTATATTGAGTGTAGTAGCTTGCACACAAGTGATGGTGAAGAAATTAGAATGAAAACGGAGGTAAAACGGCTATTTTGGAGATCATGCTTAATGACTTGTACATTGAGCTTTTAGAGACTTGTACTTTGACTTGAAGAGATTTTATATTTCAAATGAGATGTTATATTGCTTGTACATATGCTTTAGATGTTAATCTTTCATGAAATTAGGGTTTAGAGGCATCCGATAACGGTTTAAAGCCCGTTTTGATATAACGTTGCGAATGGTACATTATAGGAATAATGTACTTTGTAAAAATGATATTATGATATTGACTTGATATATTATGATGATTGCTTGACATATATGAAGATAGGATTGTCATAGATAGGTTGCGTGAGCTCATCTACTTTAGTTATGACATACTAAGACATTGACAATGTAAGTAATGTAATAAAGCGAAAAATTTCCCCGTATAATTGTGATAATAGTAAAATAGGTTTTGTATTTGATGAAAATTCTTGGGTTGTTATACAATAGTCTTCATACTACTTTGCCCTAATATGGTTGATCACCTTTTAAGTGTTTATATGCATGTAATACACTATTAGGAGCCTTGTAATAGTCTTCATACCACTGTATACAAATTAGTAAGTGCTTATATGACATGCCTTTTTGCTTTTATATATACATAAATATAATCGTAATTTACATATCATTAAAAAAAGTATAATATCATATTGCTTCAAAAACTATGGTATGTATAATTGTATATACTGATATATATGCATCAAACAAATTTAATGGACATGCATCACATCATATCATATTTTTTATAATATCAATTATTCTTCGGACAAAAAGATGATGTTGTAAAATCCTACAACAAACCCGGAAGTGAACTATGCGAAATCCGAATCTTGTAAAGATAATTGACACACATACACGACTAAAGAAGAACCCACACGACTTGACCCAAACGTTTACATTTTATTGATCAGGGAAAAGAATGAACAATATAATAACCCCTCCCCCCCTTACCTCTTTATTGTAGAGATGAGGGGGGAAGAAACCAATCCTAAAAAGAGTTGTAACCTACTGCAACAAAAGAGAAAAACCAGTGGATAATTGATACCTAAACTAAACCATCGTGAGATGGTATATATAGTGTAGGTAACCGACTATACATCCCTATTTGACTATAATAAGAACTAAAGTTACATTATGACCCCTAGACTTAACAATAATAAACTAATATGGATACTATATTTCACAATTTCCACCTTAGAACCATATTAGCCTATACCGATACTCAGCAAATTCAACCTATGCCAGACCAGGGATAGCCTTTGACAATGCACCTGTAGCAATACCCACTACTATCTTTAGCTCGAATCCTGACTCTATTGCGAGTCCCTTTAGTCAAATAACCTCCTTTGCAGCCTCCGTAAGTGTCATGTATGCCGCTTCAGTTGTGACAAAGCCATCATGTGCAGCATCATAGCTTCTTAGCTTCCTACACATCCTTGTATCATCAACATGTACCTTGTAATTGATCTACCCATGACAGTGATCGATCTTCCCATGGTGTAGTCAAAATCCACAAAAACATGTACATCTGTTTGTAATCCACGATCAAACTTATCCAATGTACCCACATCTGCAGATGCTATGTCAAGTCTCGTGCAGACCATTTGATACTCCTGGCTTCCAACCGCATATATACATGACCACTTACCATTCTTTTCCACGTCACAGTCCCCTGATAGACTACCCTCCAACGACAGTATGGAGTGTCCCTCCAACAAAGTCTGTACCAACTTCCCATTGTAAAACCTGGACTGTGACACCCTCAAAGTATTACCACTCTGATCCCTGACGATCTCCATACCAAGTACATTTCCCTTTGCTGTATCCAACAAACCCTTGGTAGCCCAGATCTTAGCCTTGCATCCGCAAGAAAAACCATATCATCTATATAGAGAAGTAGATGTATGAACATACCTGGTGTATACTCCCAGTAATAGCTATCGTTGTCATCACTGCATTTCCTACAACCGTTGCTGAGCACATACACATCTGATCGAGCATCCATATCATCTTTCAATCCAGTCCTCCACTTAGATATCACCTTACAAGCAACTGTATTACTGAAATTCAATGAATCATGTTCATAAATCTTATCCACTGTAGTAACTGCAAAAGCAACCTTATTATTGTCTTCTCTATAACTGAATTGTTCATGTGTTGAGTCTTGCTCCCTATCACGTGCTAAATGATAGTATATCAAATCTTAAGTTTGTACTTCCTGTAAACCAGCTACATGATCGACATTCCTATGAGGTTCCACCTTAAATGAATGATCCTCCTGCGGTGCCACCTCAAACTTAACTCCTTGCAACACGTGCACTGAACCCGTACCTACACCAGAACCAATGAAAGTTTTCTTGTATTCCCTAGTTTCATTGAAACCCATATTCCTGTAAAGTACTACCTTTGAAGTAATGTCATCTAACCTCCAAAGCTTTATTACCCAATATACCTTTACGGTATCCCGGGAATATGCACTTGAGCTTAACCGGTTCAAGCATCCCTTTCTTAATACTAGCAAGCCAACCAAACAAACCCTATCATATCTATAGGCGTCTTAAATCCAATCGCTGATGATGGTGACCTTGTTCACTAGATACGTAGACATGGTTGTATCCTCCGTCCAAAGAACCTTAGACAGACCAGACTGAATCAAAAAACAACGTACCTTAACCAAGAGTGTCGCGTTCGTCTCCTTAACCAACCCATTCTACTGTTGTATCACTGCAACACCCAAATGTTTGGAGACCCTACTCTTCGTACATTGTTGTGTAGACCTCCGATTACAAAAATCAAAAACATTACCCGTCTTGATCTTCCACCAATCTGATATTCTCCTAACTGCTTCCTACCCTTCAATGTCTTCTTGGTCACTGCCTGACCGTCCAGGGTATATACGTAATTATCTTTTCTTTTTCCTGATAATACCACCAGTGAATCCTTTATAACCTTGATCTTGTCCGACTGCATCTTCATGGTAAAACCCTCTTTTTCAAGAGTGTCAGCGATATCAAGTTTCGCCTTAATTCCGAAACATACCTGACGTTGTCCAACATGAGACTTGACCCATCCCTCATCTATACTTGAACCTTACCCGTCTCCCGTACACGGCATTCCCTGCCATCACCAAGCAGTATATTATCACCGTCATACTCTCCAAAATCAACCAAGTAATCTCTCTTGTATGTCATATGGTATGAGCCCCCTGAATCCATGATCGAGTCTAACAGTTCATTAACGCTCATATCCATCATAACATCAACATTGTCATACTCATCAGCTCTAGAACTGGATACCTGATCTTCATTCCTGACAAAACCTTGAGATTTCTTGTTATTATACCTGGGACAATCCCTCTTTAAATGCTCCTCAGACTGACATATATAACACCTGAGTCTGCTGCTTCTTTCTTGTGACTTTGACTATGCACTATTTGTACCCTGCTCTATATCTCTCTGACCAGATCTTCCCCTCACATACAACCCTTCACCACCATCACCCTTTGCTTCTATCATCTTCTGAAGTTCCTTAGAATTAAGTGTCGCGAGCACGTCTTCTAGCTTTAAAGTATCCCGACCATATAGCAAAGTATCTACGAAATTATCATAAGACGATGGAAAAGATGTTATTAATAATAATGTCTGATCCTCATCCGATATAGCAGCATCTATAGCCGTTAAGTCACCTACGAGCTTGTAAAACTCATCAATATGTTCAGACTGACTCTTACCTGGATGCATTTAAAAAGTATATAGCTTCCTTTTTAAGTACAAACGATTAGCTAAAGACTTTGTCATATATAAAGTCTTTAACTTTTTCCAAATCCCTGCTGCAGTCGTCTCTTTGGTGATCTCCCATAGGACTCGATCACCCAAACACAAGATCAATGTGTTGTAGGCCTTACTCTGAATGACATTGTCGTACGCCACAATCGTGGCTGCGGGTAACTCCTCTAATGCTACAACTAATCCATGCTATTCTAGCAAAGCCTTCATCCTTACATGCCATAACCCGAAGTCATTCTTCCCATCGAATTTCTCAATGTCAATCTTGGTACCCGTCATCATTCTTTTAACCCTTTGCTAACCGTTTGACCTTTTGTGAATTTACCTACACAAAACACGATCTAGCAAAGTAACCCGTTTGTAAAAACCCTTGCTTTATCTATATAACCCTAAGAATAAACCTTCTTAGAAATCGATCAAACCAAGATTCACTTCAAAAACAAAACCCTTTCTTACTCAAATATCCATTGAACCGTGGGCATAAAACCATCCAACAAATCGACAACCCTTGAATCAAGAAAGTATCCTACGCTTTTTGAAGTAACCCTTGTCGTACTTTATTTATGCAAAACAATTTCTTATAACCTAAGAAACCTTGCAACCTCGACAAGTCTTAGACTTAATTTTCTCTCCCCTTTGTTATTCTGATAACCTTGTGATATAAACCTCATAACACTGAACTAAACAAAGTACCCGTGTGCGTATGAAACACCCTTGTCGACTTTATATGCTAAACGGCAACTTGTCAACCAAACTACCAAGCAACACGACAAGAATCTTTGAAATTTAAAAAACCTTTATCGAATATAAACCTTCAACAAATTAAAAACTTCAACTTAAAAAGAAATATTCATACTTCAATATGTTTCACGTGTAACTGTGTAAGTAACAAGCAAAAGAAAATACCTACATGCATGTACAGTACATCGATAAAGCTTCACATGCATGTACTAATTAAAAATATACCTCTATTTTTTGTCGTATATGTTTTTAAACAACTACCCGCCAAAAAGAGATTATCTTCTTCTTGCTTAAACTCACTATGTTGTCTTTCTCGATATACCTTGTAAACCGATTTTCGCAAACCCGAAAATCTTGCAAAATCACGACAAGCTTGAATCTTCAAAAACCTAAAACCCAAGAACCCTTGTTGTCAAACGATCGACGAACAAGAAAACCCTTTAAGAGATCAACCTCGCTTCTGCTTTTACGAACCAAAGCTCTGATACCACTTGTTGTAAAATTCTACAACAAACCCAGAAGCGAACTATGCGGAATCCGAATCTTGTAAAGGTAATCGACACCGATACACGAGTAAAGAAGAACCCACACGACTTGACCCAAACGTTTACGTTTTATTGATCAAGGAAAAGAATGAACGATACAATAACCCCTCCTTCCTCAACTTTTATTGTAGAGATGAGGGGGAAGAAACCAACCCTAAAAAGAGTTGTAACCTGCTGCAACAAAAGAGAAAAATCAGTGGATAATTGAATACCTAAACTAAACCATCGTGAGATGGTATATGTAGTGTAGGTAACCGACTATACATCCCTATTTGACTATAATAAAGAACTAAAGTTACATTATGACCCCTAGACTTAACAATAATAGACTAATATAGATACTATATATAACATATGAAGTTTTTAGATACATATTCTTTTGAAAATTCTTACATATAACTTTATATACAACTCTTTACTGAACCTCGTCATTTTATAAATTTCTACAAATAAAAAGTGTATCTTTTTAATATTACAATTTCATAACTTTTATATTAAAAATAAAATAAATGTTTATATTACACCCGTACAAATTCGTATCATGTTTAAAAACCATAGAGAAAAATACAAAATTACACATATTTGTCATTGTTTATAAAAGTTAGGAGAAAAAAGGTTAAAATTTCTCAAATATACTAAAACAATCCTACCTATACAAGTAAAAGAGAAAAACCTATAAAATGAGAAAAGATATAAAAATATGAAGAACATATAGAAAGACCATGGATATCAAGAACAATTTTCAATATGAGGCTGATATCGAAGCGATGAACTTAATTCTTATCTCCATACCAAATGTTATCTACAATTCGGTTGATGCATGTCAAACAACACAAGAAATGTGGCTTAGGGTTGAACGCCTAATGCAGGGAACTGTGTTGAATAAGGTTGACAGGGAAAAACGGTTTAATAATGAGTTTGGTCAGTTCATTGCTGAATCTGGAGAATCACTTGTGTCATTCTATAATCGCTTTGCTCAGCTGATGAATGATTTGGAACGAAACAAAATTATTTTTCCTGAAGTCACCATCAATACTAAATTCCTGAATTGTCTTCAACCTGAATGGTTCAAATATGTCACAAGTGTTCGATTGGCAAAAGATGTAAAAATAGTTACATATGATGATTTGTTTAATTGCCTTCAGCAATATGAGAAGACGAATAAACCACGGACCACTTTCAAGCATTGAATCCAAACCATCCATAGAACTGAACTGGAAGAAAAATAACCCGGTAGACGAGTTAAGCATTGATTTAACTAGTCAATATTTACCTCAAGTGTTCCTAACATAGTTAGCAACAACGAGGTAAGCCACCCTCTTCCCCAAAAAGAAACCATATGTCGTATTAACAAACCGACCATTAATAGCTCTAATAGACTCCAATGGGACAACCACATCAGTCCCGTTTCTCACTGGTGTAATTAAAGTGCGGAAATTCACACTTTCCTACTCGATTCTCTAGTAAATAATTTAGCATAAGAAGTACCTAAATTCAGATCAACAGTAGAGCTAATCGGTGTCTGTCCCACATTCTCATCCTGTGTACCTTTCTTATTCCCCGACTCAGTCACCTTCTCAACCGTATGACCACCCGAACTACTCAAAACAAGCCCATCTTCAGCAGAGGGCATCACAACAGTAACCTGTGTGGTATCGTTAGCTGAGCCATGTTGTTTCTCCTTTATGCCTCTCCCTCTCCCACTCCCATTCTGACTAAAAAAGCCTCGTTCCATGCCCACCACAAACGACCTAACGTAAGATCAACATGTATCCAGACCACGAGTCACAACAAATAAAACAACCAAAATCAGAAAATAAAACCCCAAAGAATTAGGGTTTATAAACGAATAATTTAACACCCAATCAACCACCAACTAATCAACAAGAAAGTAGAGCAGTAATGAATCTAAATAACAAGAATCTTAATGTATTTGCGATGGCAGTAAGCAATCACAAACACATAATATGCATCAGTCAATAGCAAAAGAAAATAAAACCCTAAAGCAGATTAATGAATCATTTATGAGTTTAATCAAACCCTAATCGATTAAGATCAAACCCTAAAACTCAAAGACGATTTATGAATTGACACATGAATCAAATTTAAGATTTTAGTGGAATTAGGGTTCATATAAGGCTTTTAGGGTTTTCTAGCTTTGTAATTCTCGTACATTGTTGAAGCAAGGATGGATAATGATGGATAAAGGTTTTTAAACTCATTTTATGGGTTTACAATGACTCTTGGTTGCTTACTTGAGAATGAGATGGTCAGAAAATGAGTAAACGGGTCAAAGTTACATTTAGTGCACAATTAGGTACATTTAGGGTTTCTCGGATTCGTTTTACGTACAAATGAAATAAGATGATGAAGTAATGATGAAATAATGATTGATTAGATTGTTATGATTGAAAAAATAAGTTATTGCAACTTATTTGAGTGTTGGTTAAGGTTTAAAATGGATTATAATGAAGAAACGGGTCATTGTGTAGTATTTAGCTCGGGTTAGGGTTTCTGACTTTTGAATTAGGGTTTTGAGTGCAAAAAGATGTATGAAAGTTTATGAATAGAATAATTAGGGTTTACACATTGTAGAATGAGTATAGTAGCTTGTACATAAGTGGTGGTGAAGAAATTGGAATAAAAACGGAGGTCAAACGGCTATTTTAGAGATCATGTTTAATGACTTGTATATTGAGCTTTTAGGAGACTTGCTACTTTGACTTGAAGAAATTTTATATTTCAAATGAGTGGTTTATATTTGCTAATATACATATGCTTTAGTGCTTGTGCATTCACTTTTAGATATTACCCTTCATGAATAGGTTTAGAGGCATACGATTAACGGTTTTAAAAAGCCCGTTTGATATAAGTGCGAAGGTACATGTATAGGAATAATGTACTTTGTAAAAATGATATTATGATATTGACTTGATATATTATGATGATTTCTTGACATATATGAAGATAGGACTGTCATTGATAGGTTGCGTGAGCTCGTCTACTTTAGTTATGACATACTGAGATATATAAGTAATGTAATAAAGCAAAAAATTTGGGTAGTTTCAACGTTATCATCGGCATGGATTGGTTAGCAAAGAATCATGCAGTGATTGTCTGTAACGAGAAGATAGTGCGTATTCCATACGGAAATGAAATTCTGATCGTTCGAGGAGACAAAAGTGACAAGGAGAAGAAATCAACGTTGAGCATTATATCATGTGAAAAGACCCAGAAGTATATGGAGAAAGGTTGTCAACTATTTCTGCCGTAGGTTACGGCGAAAGAAAACAAAGACAAGTCAAAGGAGAAGCGACTCGAAGACGTGCCGACTGTACGAGACTTTCCGAAAGTCTTTCTTGAAGACTTACCTGGATTACCACCGATACGACAAGTTGAATTCCAAATCGACTTAGTCCTAGGTGCTGCACCTGTAGCTCGAGCCCCGTATAGATTAGCACCGTCGGAAATGGAAGAATTGTCTGCTCAACTACAAGAACTTTCTGACAAAGGATTCATAAGACCAAGTTCCTCACCCTGGGGAGCTCCGGTTTTGTTTGTCAAAAAGAAAGACGGCTCTTTTCGGATGTGTATCGACTACCATGAACTTAACAAGCTTACTGTAAATAATCGATACCCACTTCTGAGAATCAACGAATTGTTTGATCAGTTGCAAGGATCAAGCGTGTACTCGAAGATCGACTTGAGGTCTGGTTATCACCAACTCAGAGTTCGTGATGAGGATATCCCAAAGATGGCGTTTAGGACCCGCTATGGTCACTACGAGTTCCAAGTGATGCCTTTCGGGTTAACTAACGCGCCAGCAGTGTTCATGGATTTAATGAACCGAGTATGCAGACCATACTTAGATAAATTTGTGATCGTGTTCATCGATGATATCTTGATCTACTCGAAGACCAAGGAAGAACATGATGCACATCTTAGACTAATTTTAGAGTTGCTCAAGAAGGAAGAATTGTACGCCAAGTTCTCGAAGTGCGACTTTTGGCTGTCGAGGGTACAATTTCTTGGACACGTGATTGATAGTGAAGGCATTCACGTTGATCCTGCGAAGATTAAGTCAATCAAGGATTGGGAATCACCCAAGACCCCGACAGAAATTCGTTAATTTCTAGGTCTTACTGGTTACTACCGATGATTTATCGAAAGACCGCAACGGGCGCACCACCCAAGACTTCCAATCAGCACTAATCGTAGAATTTCGATGTGTGATCCACAACAAGAGCACGATTGGATAGTGGAAAAGGTGTCAAAGCCTAACTCCATGGCCTTATCCTCATCAGAGGCATGCCAAACCTTATTCCTCCATCTCCATATAGCCCATAAAGCTGAATAGAAAACTCCAACAAAAACAGATTGAGCTATCTTCGGAAGATGAGAGAAAAAGATACCATCAATGAGCGACTTAACTGAAAAATCCCCGGGCGGGGTTGTAAATCGGCCACCAACTATAACATTTCAACCAAATCATTTTAACTTTCGGACAGTGAACCATGATATGATCGATGGATTCAGGAACTTCACCACATAAAGGGCACATAACATATTCAACATTTATACCAAAATGGAGAAGATTCGGAAGAAAAGGGAGCCTATCCTTAGCACTAGATATGAATATTGACTTTCTTTGAGAAAAGCGAGTTCTATGTGTGCGATTAACTGCCAAGACTATGGTATTGGAGGATATTATAACGCTGCCGTTTTTGGCAGCTGTGCTACAGTACCCGGCCCATTAGGCTCCCAATTTAGGCCGGCCCATTTGACTTTTTTTTGTAGGCAATGTAAAAAAAATCGCTCGGCATTAAAAAAAAACTACAAAAATATTGACTTATTCAGATAAAAAATACTCGCGACATGAGGCCCAACACATAAGCCCATATAAAAAAACAAACAATTAAACATGAGACCGAAAAAATAAACCCACACAAATAAAAAATAGAAAAAAATAAAAATAAAATTTTAACGCAAAAATTAACCCGCACTATTAAACACGAGACCGAAAATCCGCACAAAATACAATAAAAAAACGCCATGCAGTAACGCGCGATTCTCATTTAAAGCCAATGTTCCCATAAAATTATATTAAAAAAAACCCGTATAGCCAAAAAAAGAAACCTTTAAACATAAGCCCCACACATAAACCCATATAAGAAAAAAAACAAACTATTAAACATGAGGCCGAAAAAAATTAAACCGCCAATATAAAAATAATTAAAAATAATAATGCTAGCGTAGAATTAAACGACGTATGTTTTGTTCGACACGCTACAGTTGCTCGGCCCTTTGGGCTCCCAATTTGGGCAACCCATTTGGTTTTTTTTTAGGCAATGTAAAAAAAACCGCTCGGCACAAAATATTTTTTTTTTTTACAAAAGTGTGGATTTATTAAGATAAAAAAATACCCGCGACATGAGGCCAACACATAAGCCCATATGTAAAAAAAATAAACTATTAAATATGAAACCGAAAAAATAAACCCGCACAAATAAAAAATAGAAAAGAATAAAAAAAAAAATTTAACGCAAAAATTAACCCGCACTATTAAACATGAGACCGAAAAAATAAACCCACACAGAATACAATAAAAAAAGCCATGTTCCCATAAAATTATATTAAAAAAAACCCGTATAGCTAAAAAAAGAAATCTTTAAACATGAGTCTCACACATAAGCCCATATAAGAAAAAAACAAACTATTAAACATGAGGCCGAAAAAATAAAACCACACAAAATAAAATAAAAAATAATAATGCCTCGCAACTACGCGAAAAAAATTAACGACCCGCTGCAACGCGCGGGTAATCACGCTTGTTATAAGTATATATTAAAACCCAGAAATTGGGTTGCGTGCAAATTAATAAGACCCTTGGGTCGACCCGGTTATCCCGACTATATAAAGAGGTTGACCCGCCAAAAAGGGCACCGACACCCAACGTTTTTTACCCGACCCGGAAAGGTGTTTAATAACATGGTTGTTAAGATCCCGATCCTGATCTTAGGATCTTACGATTTTACGATACTGCAAAGCAAAAACGATCCAGATCCTACGTAGGATCTTTGTATGATTAAGATCTTATAGGATCCCTAACTTGACCATATGATCTTAAGATCTACTCCGGTCCGATCTTACTTTTCACAAACTACAAACTAAGAACCAACAAATTTTTGGCTTGTTTTTCGTAACAAACCATACCCAAAATCACATATGTCGTGATATATCCTAATTCAAAAACCCCCAATTCTCTCTCTACCCCCAATTCAAAAACCCTAATTGATGAACATCTTCTAACAAAGATGACTTTCAAACTCCACAAATTAACAATCTAAATTCCTTCTTCCCTTTTGTTTGAATCCTGTTATAACCCCTGAAATTGGGATTAATCATTGATTGATTAATCTCATATCGAGGCGTGTGACGGGTTTCTCATCTTGGGTTTTGTAATTTTAGATTTGTTATTTCCTTTTTTAAATCAATTAGGACTCGTTTCCGTTTTCTGTTTAATCTCACTGTCATTGAAAACCTGATTGTTTTTCCTTTTCAATCTTTTTTTATCTTGTTCTCCCTTCAATCTATAGATTTCTAATGGGGGGGGGGGGGGGGGGGAGTGGGGGAAAAGGAAGTCGTAGATCCAAAGAGGACGACGTTAATCGTATTTCTATCTCCATTTATGTTACAAATTTTCCGGAAAATTTTTCTGCAAAAGAGCTATTTCAATCATGTAAACAATACGGGCATGTTGTTGATTCGTTTATCCCTCGGAAAAGGACGAAAGAAGGTAAATGTTTTGGTTTTGTTTTTTTTTATCAACATGTTTAATGTTGATCGCTTGGTGAACAATTTATGCACAATTTGGGTGGGTCAATTCAAGCTTCACGCTAATAAGGCAAGATTTCAAAGAGCTACTTTGAACAAGGGTCAAGGGGCAGATCATAAGAAGGTTGCTAATTCGTCTCGTCCTAATAGTGGGGATTCTGGGAGTTCTAATTCATATGTTAATGCGGTAAAAAATCATAAGTCGGTTGATCATGACTCCCCTGCCATTGTTCTTGACGATTGATTTGTGCGCTCTCAAAGGATTATCTTCATCCTTAAATGGGTAGGATTAAAGAATTGCGTCCCTTACCAATCTCAAGAACGCTCTAATGAATCGAAGGTTCGTGGGACATGAATGTAAGTTACTAGGGGAAATTGTGGTTTCTGTAGGAATTTTCCTCTGTGAAATCGAAAGAGGATTCCGCGATAATGTGGGGAGTTAGGCTCTTGGTTCTCGGAAATTCGCCTAAGCTTCTTTAGATATCAATCCTGATGGTCGCAATTGTGTGGGTAGAAATTGAGGGGTTCCATTGAAAAACTATGGACTTTGAACACTTTCAAAAGAATTTGTCACCAGGTGGGGTAACTTAATCGACACTAATGACTCTAATGGGTACATTGTTTCACTCGAAAGATTATGTTTGTTCACTAAGTCCATTCTCAAATATTTGTATGAAAGACTTCAGATTCATTTCCGTGGAAAAGTGTTATTGGGTCGTGCTAAGGTGGTCCACCTGGTTGTACCACTGACCTGGTGGAGGACTCGGATGAGGAGGAAATTATCTGATGACGATTCATTAGAAGAAGGAATGAAGAACTTGAATCTTGAATGATTGTAGGCAACTCGTTCGAGTCCAGATACGGTTTCTTGAAAATGAAAGGGGTTCAAAAAGTATCAATCTGGTGGATCCTTTTGGGCTATTCCCTTTGCTTACAAAAAGACAAAGGATCAAAAACATAAGGAGAGTGGTACAAATTCTAGTCCCAAATTCCCACCGGGTTTTACACCTAATAACGACAATGATGATACAGGGATAAGAAGTCTGTTAATGACTTTGAAGATGAGAAGCTCAACGAAGACGATGAGGTTATCTAAACAATTTCCAACCTCAAGAAAAAGTAGATGATTCCGCATGTTTCGGTCGTTTTTAAGAAATCAGTGGCACCGATGTTCAAGGGGCTCATTTATGTTGGTCGTATGGAGGAAGTGGTGAAAGTTGGCCATACAATGGGCTATTAACATGGAGGGGGTGATTAACAATCTGTCGATATCATTTGATTTCAAGGAGTGTCGATTGTAGATCGATGATTTTTTGTCCTTATATACAAGGCCTCGCTCAAAAAGGCCAATAAAAGATTCGGCAAAGGAGTTATGTGTGAAGAATAAGGTGAATTTTCTAGCGATTCAAGAAACAAAGATGGAGGAGATTGATTTTTCAGTGTTCGTCGGTGTTGGGGTAATTCGACTTTTGAGCATCTTCATAGTAATTCGGTAGGCAATTCAGGTGGAATCTTGTGTGTTTGGAATCCCAACATTTTTTGTAAAAAAAGCTTCCCACTTTTCGGACTTTTTTTCATTATTAGGGGTGTTTGGTTATTAATCGGTATTGACCTCATGATTTTTGCGGTCTATGTCCTCATGATCCGCGTGATAATCGTGCTTTGGGGACTACTTGGCGCATGTTATTTAATCTGTGGCAAAGGAGAGGTTGTGATTATGGGGACTTCAATGGGTTCGGTCAAATCAGACAGGCTTGGTACTAATTTTTAATGTTCTTTGGGGTGAATATTTTTAATTCTTTTATAATTCCATGGGTCTTGGAAGGGAAGTTCATCTTGAGGTAAGTGCTTTCACTTGGTGTCATAAGTCTGCGACCAAAATGAGCAAGTTGGATAGATTTTTTGTATCTAACAATTTGCTAAATATTTTCCCTCACATTAGCGGCATCACTTTGGACAGATTCTTATCCGATCACAGACCGATTCTTCTTCGAGAGTCGGCCCATGATTATGGTCCGGTTCCCTTTCGATTCTTTCACCATTGGATTCATCTCGAGGGCTTTAATGATTTCGTCACTTCAACTTGGAATTATGCCCCTTCTGTTGACTCTAATGGAATGCGTAACTTGGCGGGTAAATTGAAATTCCTTAAAGCTCACATCCAAGATTGGATTAAAGAATAACAAAGTGAAAACAGTTTCTACTATTGCCAATATCTTAAGATGGAGTTGAAACCAGTTAGATGCGGTTATTGACAAAGGTAAAGGTACTGGGTTAGAAGCGGGAAAAAAAGAATGGAGGTGTTGTGCTCTTCGTAACATTGATCATATTCATTCCATGGATTTGGCTCAAAAGGCCAAGATCAAATGGTCAATCGAAGGCGATGAAAACTCAAATTTTTTCCACGGAATTTTGAATAAAAAACGTAATCAAATGAACATCAGGGGTATTACGATTGATGGCGTTTGGAAGGAGCAGCCTAATGATGTCAAACAAGAATTTCTTTCTCATTTTCAGGATAGATTCGTAAACCTTCGGCGAGGCATGTAATATTGATATGAGATTTCCGAAAACTATTTCTGAAGATCAAAGTCAGGACCTCGAGCGAGAAGTTTCTAAACAGGAGATTAAAACGGCTGTTTGGGGCTGTGGCACAGACAAATCCCCGGGCCCCGACGGGTTTTCTTTTGGCTTTTATCGGCATTTTTGGCCTGTTATTGAGCACGATGTTTATATGGCTGTAAATCATTTCTTCATTCATTTTTTTTTTTTCATGGGAGAAATCTCCTGGTTGTCAACTCATCATTTATACTTTGAATCCCAAAAGTCCCGGACGCTACTTGGTCCAGACTCTTTAGACCTATTAGCCTCATTGGAAGTATCTACAAGATCATTGCCAAGATTTTGTCTAACAGGCTTGTTAATGTTTTGGGGGACATTGTTAATGAAGTGCAATCTGCATTTATCGCCGAAAGACAAATGTTAGACGGTCCGTTTATTCTTAATGAGATTCTCCAGTGGTGTACAATAGAAGAAGAATACTCTAATTTTTATGGGGATCGATTTTGTAAAAGGCTTCGATTCGATTAGATGGGATTTTTTAGATGATGTTTTAAAGAGTTCGGTTTAGGGTAAATGGCGTTACTGGATTCATAGTGCTAACTTTCTTCTAAGGGTTCTCTTCTTGTCAATGGGATGTCCTTCGAATGAGTTCCCTTTCTATAAAGGGTTGATACAAGGTGATCCTTTTCCCCCTTCCTCTTTATCTCGTGATGGACGAGCCTTCTTTATCTTTTCAAAGGGTCGTAAAGCGAGGGTTGTTTAAGGTATTGTGTTAGATCATTCTTTATGTCTTTCGCATATGTTCTATGCGGGAGGATGGCTTTTTTATTAGGGGAGTGGAGTGTCGGTAATATTCTCCACTTTGATTCACGTTTTTGAAATGCTTTTTTCATTGCCTTCGGGCCTTAAGATTAACTTGAAACAAAAGTAAGATAATGGGGATTTATGTGGACAATTGCTCAAGTAATCAAAGCGGGATGCAAAGGTTAGGATGGTCTGTTCTAAGTGTCTTTATACTATCTTGGGGGACTAGAGTGGGTGGTTCTATGAACACGTGTTATGCATGGCAAGAGATAGTTGAAAAAGTGATGTCTCGGCTTTTCCTAATGGAACCAAAATTTAATCTATTGGGTGGTCGTTTAAACTTTGTTGAAACTCGGTTTTAGGATTTAATTCCAGTTTTCAATGTCTATTTTCAAAAGTTCTTTCATAGGTGCTTAATATCTTGGGTCTATTAGAAGTCATTTCTTTAATGGCCATGATCCGGGTAGTAAAAAGGCTTCTTGGGTTAAATGGAACAATGTTTTGACAGACAAAAATCGAGGCGGGCTAGGTGTGTCTAGCTTATTTGCGTTAAATAGAGGCTTGATGATTAAGTGGGTTGGAAGTTTCTTCTCGCAACAAGATCTCTTTGGATATAGTTCTTGTGGCTATTCATGGTGTGGATGGTAAAATTCATTCGGAATGGACTTTACTGGCAAAATCATGTTGGTTTCGATTTTGAGTGAAGTCGATCTCTCCAAAGAAAAGGTATGTACGTTTTTGATTATCTGACTCATAAGATTGGGAACGGGAGTCCACAAATTTCTGGTTGGTCATTGGAATTACTAGGGGGGGGGGGGGGGCATTTTTTACAGATATTTTCCCCAGATTATACGCGCTTGAATCCTAAAGGATGTTACTGTTAGTTTCTATGTAGGGACACGAGTTTGGGTCCGCTCCTTCCGGTCGAATTCCCTAGCGGGTGGGTATCAAGCTAAATCAATTCGGACAGCTTGGTAGAATTGGTTCGTTCAGTCACTATCTGCCTTCGGCTGACAGATGGAATTGAATCTGGAGAGTACGGGTATATGTCGGTGGGCCTCTGCTCGTAGACGTATCGATGAGATATGCCTTTCTAATATTGGAGAAGAAACTAGATGGGTAAGTGTGTCCGATAAAATCAACGTTCTTGCCTGAAATTCTAGACCGAGCTTTTCCTAACCCGGTTCAACATTTCTCGTAGAGGTATTGACATTCAGGGTATGTGTGTCCCATTGTGATAATGCTTATTGAATCGACGGACATTTGTTCTTTAGGTGTGGATTGTTCGGGACATTGCTATAAGGTCCCGGTTATCCCGACTATATAAAGAGGTTGACCCGCCGAAAAGGGCACCGACACCCACCGGAATACCCAACGTTTTTTACCCGACCCGGAAAGGTGTTTAATAACATGGTTGTTAAGATCCCGATCCTGATCTTAGGATCTTACGATTTTACGATACTGCAAAGCAAAAACGATCCAGATCCTACGTAGGATCTTTGTATGATTAAGATCTTATAGGATCCCTAACTTGACCATAGGATCTTAAGATCTACTCCGGTCCGATCTTACTTTTCTCAAACCACAAACTAAAAACCAACAAATTTTTGGCTTGTTTTTCGTAGAATTTAAAAAACAACAAGTTAATCTTTTTAAACATTTCATAATCATAATTTAGGACGACATTTCTATAAAACATTCATATAATTTTGTGTTTTTGATACATAATAATTTGTAGATTTGTATAATATTAAAAATACTATTAAGACAATGAAATTATAGTAGGATCTTACGATCTCGATCCAACTTTACGATCTCGATCTTGCAAAGATAAAAACGATCATGGGTATTGATGACGCATAGTATGAGCACCAAGCTTACTGGGCTTAGTTCATAATATACGCATATGGGCCTAGGCCCAATACAACAAATAGTCGGACTGCTAAGCCTGACAAGGGTCACGCTCTGGATATTTCAAAGACGCACGTGAGTATCTTCAAAGCCGCACCCGTTGCACCTCCGCGGACAAACACTGACCGCGGAAGAATACTCGCGTCCGCAGACACGATTACACGTGGACCTTTGCCCGACAAGGGACCCACTCCGGCTACTAACAGTTACAAGCGAAATACTAGGAAACCCTAGTATTAGGCTTGCCTATAAATAGGGGTCATTTCACATCCCAAAAAGGTACATTCTGTTTTATCATTAATACACAGTTATTCCTATTCTCTCTGACATATACCCTGACAATATGAATACTTACTCTCACGCCAGAGTCTAATCGTGGGGTCCATCCCCACGGTAAGGCTAACGGTTTACTTTTAATTGTGCAGAAAATCATTCTTCTCTTGCTCTAGTACAAGATTGAGCACTCGAGTCGTTTGGAGGCCCGGCCCGACAAAGGACTTCAACACTTTGCTAAACCCGACACGAATTTTGTACTAACAAGTGGCGCCATCCGTGGGACGCTTACGCAACCACGATTCTCTAAAAACTCACCATGAGCACTCACGAACAAATCACAAACAATCCCACGTCCGCCGTGAGAAACACAGGGGGGAAGAATGGTCCCCAAGGTCTTGAGGAACCTATGTCTGATGAGGTTCTTAGGGAAATGTGCGACAAAAATTATCACCAACTCTTGCCGCTCATCGCCGAAAAGATGCAAAAAGAAAAAGAGCAGAAAGACAAACTTAACGCAGTGAAAGCACGACTGATCTATGGCGAAGAGTCCGGAATTAAGATAAGAAGCCGTGAAGAATCGCACTACTCTGAATCCAAGACACCAACCGCCCGAACAGAACCCAGAAGAAGGCACGGAGATAGGTATTCCCGAAGCCCATCACCACACGCCAGTGTTTTCAAAAGGCTTAAGAAGTACAGATCCCCTTCACCGCGGCCCCGACCACGAAAGGAAGGAGGCGTGTTTAATAGGTTGGGAAGAAAGGAGCCAGCTACATCCGCATGTTCTGGTAGTCGTCAACGGAGTCCCCAAGCAAAAAGAATTGAGGTAGAAGCAAGAAGGCGTCAACAAAAGGGAACACCATCTCGTACGACTAGCCAATATTCAGAGAGTGAAGATAGTGAAGGGGGTCACTGGAAATCTAAATCAAGAAGACAGAGATCGAACACCTATGAAGACGATCTCTCCCAGCCTTGGACATGTGAGGAAAGAAACCCTTTCACACCTCGGATCCGGCATTTTAGTCTCCCGAGGACTAGGATGCCTAGCCATGTCAAAACATACGATGGAAGTGGAGATCCGGAGGATCACTTAAAGCTATTTCAATCGGCCGCAAAAACAGAAGGTTGGGCAATGCCGACATGGTGCCACATGTTCAACTCAACCCTCACCGGGAATGCCAGAGTTTGGTTTGACAAGCTACCAAAAGAATCGATCGATAGCTATGAAGATCTAAGAACAGCGTTTAGAGAAAACTATCTTCAGCAAACAAAGCACATCAAGGACCCGGTGGAGATACATCACATCAAGCAAAGAGACGGAGAATCTACGGAAGACTTCATGGAAAGGTATAAGGCAGAAGTCCTGGACGTAGAAGGAGCTCCGGAATGCATGAGAATCTCCGGGTTTATGCATGGAATAACCCACCCTGGGTTAATCAAGCGTCTATATGAAAGAATTCCGAGATCTATGGACGAAATGTATAGAATGACTACGTCTTTCCTACAAGGGGAAGTTGTTGCACTCAGTCACGGCCAAAGAAAAGCATCTTCATCATTGAAACCGTCAAAGGGGGGGGGGGGGAACAAACCGAATTTTAAGAAAGGCTTCAAAAACAAACAAAGACCGGACCGTAAGCTAGATAGATTCTCACTCCTCACCAAAACGGCAAAAGAAATTTTTGCTTTGGAAAAAGGAAAGTTCAAAGCCCCACCCCCAATGGTAACTCCGTGGAAAAAAAAGGGATCCGAACAAATACTGCGAATTTCACTCAGATACGGGACATAGCACGAACGAATGCATGCAGCTGAGAAAGCAAATAGATGAAATGATCAAAGGCCGAAAAATTGTCGCAATTCATCAAGGAATTAAAACAAAACGACAAGCCGAAAGCACCGAAAAAAAGGGAAGCATCCGGAAAGGATAAACCCCTGACTATACTGATGATCCAACCATGGGAAAAAGTGGCCAAGCCCAGGATTACCCAAAGCATCTCTCCGAAGACGGCAATGTCCTTTCCACCTCTGATGGAGGCCATCAAGTGCACCGCATATGTGTTGACGGAGGGTCATCTTTTGAAATACTCTATGAGCACTACTTTAACAGACTGCGTCCAGAGATAAAGAATCAAATGGTCCCTGCTACAACCTCATTAATAGGGTTCAGCGGCGAAAATTATAATGGCCATCGGGGACAGATAACCACTATTGGTATAAAATCTGGAGATGATGAAATCAACGTCTGCATGGATGGATTTCATGGTGGTAAGATCGACGTCTCCACACAACGGAATCATTGGAAGGCCCGGGTTACGAAAGATACAAGCAATACCGTCAATAGCGCACGGAATGATAAAATTTCCAGTCATAGGAGGAATACTCACGCTAAAGGGCAGTAAAATTATCCTAGTTGAATGTGCGATGGTCTCCGGACCAGAGGAGCAACCCATCTTAGTTAACAAAGTAAAGGAAGAAAGGGTAAAAGTGGCAATCAATCCGGAACACCCGGAGCAGACAGTAATGATCGGTTCCGACCTTACGGAAAAAACACGAGATTAGCTATGCAACTACTTCAGGCGAAGTTTGGACTATTAGCGTTGGACCCCAAGTATGACGGGCGTTCCAAGGCAGATAGCGGAACATAGGCTGAATGTACGAAAAGGTTGTCAACCGGTTAGGCAAAAGAAAAGAGGCCAAGCCGCAGAAAGGAACGTAGCAATCAATGACGAGGTTAGTAAGCTTGTGACAGCTGGGATCATGAGGGAGGTTCATTATCACGATTGGCTCTTGATAAGTGCTTAATTATACATATAAATTACCCGGAATTTTGCCAAATAAAAGCCAAGAAAATGCCAAAAGGATAGAAAAATGTGTGCTTTTGTGTCTATTGTACAGGAAAGGATAAAAAAGGACAAAAAGAAGCAAAAACAGTCAAAAAAAACCGACAAGAAACGGAAAAGACAAGACAAGAGTGAAGAATGAAAGACAATCAAAAGCCGGATCAGCCCGATACAGCAAGAAAGAAAGCTAAAATGAAAGTCAAATGTTGACAAGTGTGCAAAGTTTAAAGGCTCATTTGGAAGTTTTAAATTCAAGGGATTAAAGTTGTCAAAAGATGAAAGTTGATTTTAAAGGAAAAATGGAAGTTATGAAACGCAAGGGCTGAAAATGTCAAGATTGAAATTTCTTTTACACTAGAAAAGGGAAATGAGAACGCAGGGACTGATTTCGCAATTACTCCAAAGATTCAAAATATCATACGCGGCTAAAATTCCCTAACAGTCCTATAACAGAATTTCCGCCAAAATCCACCACAAACCCAGCTTCTCCAATCACCCTTCCTTGCTCCTTTACATCTTCTTTACCTAGTATTAAACCCTCCTCCACATCACCTAGCCCACGTGGCACTCCCTTATTGGCCAGAACACGTCATAGTTATCATCTAACGGCTTGGATTCAATTGAAAAGGATCAAACGGCTGAAAATAGATGAGCTCTCAACCTCTCCTCTTCTATCCTCTATAAATAGGAAGTTTAGTGTTCATTTTGAAGAGTGAGTTAGTTAGTTTTAATTTTTAGTTTGTAATTTTCCTTACTTTTTAAGCATTTTCTTTTAAGTTTTTAAGATTCAGCTTTAAGCACTTGTACTTTTCATCTCTTAGCTTGTACTTTACCATTTTAAGTAATCAAATTCAGTTCCTAAGTTTCAATTGCTTTTGATTTCAATTTTAAGCTGTTTTCATTTCAATAAGCTCTAATAAGCTCATTTGAGCTTATTCTTATTCATAAGCTCAAATTCAGTCAAAAGTTTGTTTTAAATCATTCATTTACTCATTTCATTCAATTTAAATCAAGCATGATCACTTGAGTACTTTTGATTCAGTTTTAGAAGCTACAAGGAGGAATAAGCTTTTAACAGCTTATTGAGCTTTTAGCTCAGGGAATAGAGGCAAGGTGCCATTAGGCTTTGATTTTTAAGCCACTCACTCAGATAGAGTGGCTAAGTGCTGAGACTACAATAATTTCAGGTTTAACTTTCTTAAATTCATTTTAGCTTAATCATAGCTTAATTCAATTAGCTTATTTCCTTTATTAACTTTGTGCTTAATCCTGTCTAGTCTTATTGAATTAGTTTAAATATGCATTTGTTTTAAATTTTGGTAGCTAGGATTCATTTAGTTTTCATAATTTTCAAATCTGTCATTTAGTCTTAAATAAGCTAGGAGAGAAAGTAGCTTATTCTCTCTAATAAGCTGTAGATTTTATTGCTCATATAGCTTAAGTAGGTTAATATTAGTGTAAGTAGATAAAAGGAATTAGCTATTTTAGTTTTAAATCAATTTTTAAGTACAAATTAGTCTTGTTAGTTTGAATAAAGGAGTGTTTGGTACAAGCTTTATTTGACTCTTAAAGTCAACTTCATTTTGTCAAATTCTTTCATTTAGCTGAGTTTAGTCATTTTATCAAATTTTAATTAGATTTTAGAGGCTAGTTTGTAGAATCACAAGAATTAGGTTTTAAAAAGTGAAAGCCAGCACCAGGGCAGTTTTGAGAGTAAGGTGCTCTTAGATTTAAGAGGCTTATGGCATTTTAGAGTTCATATTGTGTTAATGTACCTTTGTATACATGTAATGAGTTAGTTCATGTATTCTTAAAAGGAGTTTAGCCTGCACTCTATTGTTCTTTGCCAATTGCATCAGCAATAACAGTTAAGACTGTTGTTGCTGATCAATTTTAAAGCCTCTTGTTAATTCTTAAAAGTAGAAGACAGCACTTAGAGTTAAATTTCCTAGTAGTATTCCATGAGTTTTTTAAAATTCATCATTTAGATTTCAATTTTAAGCTCTTAGTCTAGCTTATTTTTCCTTACAAAAGGTGAGTAGCAGCAAAAGATTCCTATAGCTTATTTCATCTTGTATTCTTATTTCTAGTTATCATTTCAAGTTTCCTTTTATCTAGGTTAGTTTAATAACTTTAGAATAGCTTATTGTCAAAAGTTTAGCTTCTAAGATTTAGAAATATGTAGATAGCTTATTGGATTTTCTTTATATCTGTGATATGCCTGAGTCCTCATTTTCATAGCTAATTCCTTGTTTTTTGGTTAACTAGTAGCTTAATTCTTTTTGGATATCTTTAGTTCACATCTTAAGCTCCACTAAGCTTCTTTTGTTTTTCATTTTCATGTAGTAATAAGCTTGGAATAAGCCAAAGTTTAAAAAGTCAGGAAAACCTCTTGTTACTGTAACAGAATCAAAAAGCTTAATTTTCTAGCTTATTGAGTTGATAAAATTAGCAAGTTCCTTTATTAAAGTTGTAGAGAATAAGCTCATCTATAAGTTTGTAGTTTTAAGTTTTTGCTAAAATTCAATTTTCAATAAGCCAAAATTAAGCAATAGCGTAGGGTTTGTTTTATAATTTGTCAATAGTTTAGGGTTAATCGTTTACACTGAAGTGTAAATTCCCAAAAGTTTGCCCGCCTACCCTTTAGTTTCGTTTCTCACACTTTCTACCCTGTTCTTTCTAGAATAATAATTAGTTTTATAATTGTCATTTTAGTTTAATAAAAATTAGGTTTAAATTTTTAATTGATCAAATTAGGGCACAATTAGCTTATAAAAATTAGGGCTTTTAGTTCCATTTGATTTCTGCACCTTTGTAGTTGTTAAAAACCATTTTTCCTTATTTTTCCAGTTTAATTTGTATTTTCTAGGAATTTAAATAGATTTTAAGTAATTTCTTTTTCTTAAATAAATCATAGAAAATAGGAAAATAGTTGAAAATTTTTGATTCTTTTTGCAATAATTTTCTTTTTAAATCTAGTATTTTTGAAAAATAAAAGTAAAATTTTAGTATTAATTTTTAGAAAAAGTTTATTTTTGTTAATTCATTAATCTTTAAAAATTCATAAAAAATTCAAAAATAGTTAAAAAATTCCAATTCTTTTTCCTAAAATTTTCTTTTTAAATTTGTGATTTTTAGGTATTAAATTTGTAAAAAGTAGTTTCTTAGATTTTAAATTTCAGTTTTAACTCACGTTTTTACTTTTCGTGCATTTAAATTTCGCGTTAGTTAATTGATTTTAGTTTCTTAAAATTTCTCTATAGTTTAATGGTGCTATTAAATTCGTAGTTTAATCCAAAATCCAAAAAAAAAATCTTCAAACTCAAATCTTCGACTGTATCGATTCTCCAGCACAGCCTCGTTGGGGATAAACGACCCGGGAATATTCTATACTACTCTCGGTTTTATTGACTTTGTTTCCAGACTATTCTTACTATATATATCCTATATTTTATTATATATTATATATATTTTAAGGTGTAGTTTGGAAGCGATCACCCTGTTTGAGCCTTCTCAACCTATTCCCCTATAGAACGATAACAACCCTCGAGTCTTGTCAATACTACACTGCAATGATTAGGTACACTGCATAGGGAGTTGTAAAACTTCGTGTAGAAGTCTTTACGACAACCGCACATCAATGAGTAATAAATCCACCCAATACCCTAAAACATGCTTATTAATCTTATATATACCCATATAGCTTAGCACTTCCATTAGGTCCACGGGATCAAAAGGGGTTGATTTTAATATTAAACAAAAGCGGCCATCCTGAATGATAAATATATAAATAAATAAAGAACCAAATATCATATATAAAAGTCTACAAAGTGAAACATATGTGTTATATCCAAAGTAACTATGCTCGACACAAGTATTTAAAATCATGTGTTTTTCTTTTCTTTATTGATAGAAGACAATAAGGCTTACTTAGTGCAACAGTTCGATCATCTAAAGTAGCCACCAAAAGCTGGTGAACTGCAACACAGTCTTTCAACTTCCATTCTTTTACGGATCCAAGTGCTCCATTACTAATTCAGGGACAAAACATACATTTAAGTATCTATGATTGTTAATAATTTATTCAACAGATAAGACACGCATTTAAATTGATTGTTTTTCTGTAACAAGATGT
>BQNB010077401.1:0-30859 GCA_026074375.1 Tanacetum coccineum | reverse complement strand
TAGCATCTGCACTATATGTTAGAACACAAGCATGTTCATAGGGGGTGTTTCGCTAAGCTTATATGATGGGCTTATACCTTATTAGATATATGTCATATAAACCCAAACTAAATGTTTGGCTAAGCTTATATGAGTGGGCTTATAAGCTTATATAAGAGAGTTTTGATAAGCCACAAAAGTATGACTTTTTTAAGTGGGTTGGGCTTATATAACATGTTATATAAGCTAATTATAAATTTACTCTCAATTATACTTAATCTAACATTAATATTTTTCAACTCATGTCTCTTATAGGTCATTTAACTTTAAAATAAACCAAACATTTGAAGTCATAAACTTACTAAATATAAGCTAATCCAAACACTCAACGTGGGCTTATAAACTTACGATATATAAGCCATAAACCGCTTATATAACATAAGTTGAATCCCAACTCAGAAACTTAGCCAAACACCCCCATAGATGTTAAATAATGTATATCTAGAAGTAAAAGATTGGCTCAAGACTCAAGAGGGGTCGATTCGGGTTTTCTTTTGTAACTTTTCGAGTTTTCGTTCTCAAGTTCTTTTTTGAAAGGAAAAAGATAGAAAACTGAAAATTTAATGTGTTCCTATGTTCTTCTCGATTATGTTTGTTGGGATTTTACAATATAAAACACATATGAAATACATAAAAACGTAGCAGAAAAAGTCATCAACATGGATCCGTATGTCTTATATAATTAATCAATATAAACAACGTTTGTTACCTCTTGTAGCGTGATCGGTTGAACAAATGGAACACAAATCGAACCCTTTTGTTTCCCCTTAATATTCACGAAAACGTCTAAATCACCAAAGTAGATGATATTTATTGTTAGTCAGCACTACACGTCCTCATGTATCACCCGAATGCTAGTTCCTTTATCTTCACGAATCAAACACGAGCACCTTAATTGTTTGCTTAATCAAAATCGATTCATTAACCATAAAAGAAGAGTTTTGGGTCGTTCTCGGGCTGAAGAGAAGGTTAGGGGTGGATTATTTTCCAAGTTATGAGGATTACAACTAGTCAAATCCTTAGATACCTTAAACCAAACTTGGTGAACAAGTTTGGGTTTCCACCTCCTTTTTTTAATCCTTTAGGACGGCCAACCCCTCAATTATATTGACATTTCATATAAATTGGGTTAAGTCCATTTATTAAGTCTGTTACATAATAAATAAATAAAATTAACGCGTCTAACAAATTAATTAATGAGTGTTAAACGATTCGTGAAATATTAACTAATATAATTACTATAAATATATTAATTACATTATAATTAGTAATACCTCGGTGTATACGTGTGTGACCCCGTAAGCTCACGTATTTCGAATCGTATAATTATTTAATATGATATGAGCACTTTCTAATAATGTTGTTCTCGAACATATTGGAAACAAAACAAAAAAAAATGACATGAATATTCATTAAATATTTTTCTTCAACAATTTTCCACCCAAATATGAAAGGATTTGGAAAAAAACAAAACTACACCTAAATTATTTAATATATACGGATCAATATAACCCTTGTTATTTACTCATATTCGATTCTTGCGATAAAATAAACATGTTTAAAAAGATACTGTATAATGTAATTGTGTCTATTTTGTTTTCTTTTTTCCAAGCTTAAAACATAACTTTTTTTTATCTTTTATTGTATTTTAACTCGAAAATATGAAATAAAGAAATATATTTCTTTCATTTCTTTGGCTTTTCTCCTTTACCCATAATTTCTAGTTATGTACCCGATTTAGAACTTGATGCTCTTAATCTATTTGCAATGGATTAGGCGGGTAATCGTGCAACGCGACGACGTTTACTATTATATTTTTCGTCACGTTTACTCGTGTGATTATATTTTTCATAGATAGCAATGTCTTTTTGATGAATTGATTTTATAGAAGGAAAAGATGTTTAACATAGGTTATTAATTGGAAATTATATTGTTTTTTCTTATAAATTTAGTAACATTATTAAAAGCTTTTATAGCATAGCACCCATACGTTACGACAGCGGACACCTTGTAATCAAAAGTTTGGTTAAACGATTATATGTTTCTCACGATGCTAACTTTACGCATGTCGATAACTTTAGGGAACAACTTTACCGCACACTATTTCATAAAAAAAATGACAGACAACTCGTGCATCACGGTGCAACGACGATACGAAAACGATGGTCACCACTATTGCTAGTTGTTTTGGACGTGTAATATTATATAATATTTAAACATAGAGAGTAGCAGTTTTAGCGTCATCTGGTGATGTCTATATTGCTAAGTTGTGGTCGTAAATAGTGGTCCGTTGCATAGTTAAAAAATGTGGTGTCAGAAAGTCTAACTACATAAAAGATTAGTTTCTATGACCCGCTTAATAATTTGTAAATTTCATTTAGTGGTGTTTTAAAAAAAGATGATTTATGCATTATCATTTTGTATCATGTTGTATATTATGTGTACTTTTGAGTGATAGGTATTTTAAAAATATCAATAATTAAGGGAGGTGATTTGTACACTATTTTTTTTTGCCATCTACCATTAAAATACACTCATGGTTGCACACAGTACAACATCTAAATGCAGGATTAGTGGTGGATGACAAAAAATACACTCATGGTTGCACACAGTACAACATCTAAAATGCAGGAATATACAAATCACCTCCCTTAATGAATTGTAAATTGTATTTATTAATTGTATTTTTTTTTTAGTAAAGGGGTATTTTAATAATATCGTTAATGAATTATAAATTTCATTTATTGCGTGTTTAAAAAAAATGATTTATGTATCATTGTGTTGTACTATGTGGTATATATTAATTATATTTTTGACTAAAAGAGTATTTTTAATAATATTATTAATGGTTTGTAAATCTCATTTAATTAGGTTTTAAAGGAAAAAAAAAAAAATTTATGTATTTTGTTTTGTATCATGTGATATATTAATTGTATTTTTGAGTAAGAGGGTATTTTAATAATATATTAATTATATGTGTTGAGTTAATATATTATGCATTAAATAGTTGTAAATATAGCTTTAACTTTAATTTTATTGAAAAAGTACTTTCTTTTTTGAAAATTTTAAGACATTCTTTTTTAGAAAATCTCTAATGCATTAAACAATAGTATAGAACGATATTTCCGAAAGTTGTTTTTACCTAAACAACCACCATCATCGCACATGCATGTCTTGTACCCATCGCACATGCATCTATTCATAATGTAATAAGGCATATTAAAATTTGAATGTAATAATTATAAGGCAAATGACATTAAAAAGGTAATCAACTTAATGGTCATTTACAAATAAGTTATCATATTTTTTTTCTTTTATTAAAAGGCACTCAACTTATAGTTTTGGTCAATTTATGTATTTTTGTTAAACATTTAACGATCATTCGTTAAGTTTTACATTTCAAGTCATTTTACGCAACTACGGATATAATTGCATGCAATATTTCCACTATACGTGCATGATTCACTTAGGCTAGATGGTATAAGGGTGACAAGCTCACCTGACACGTCAGCGTCACATCAGCTTTCTCTCTCCAACTTTAAAACCCACATCAACTCACCTTTCAACCGTAATAAAAACTCACCTTACAACTAAAACTCACCTTACTCATTTTTTCTTTTTATTTAAATATTTTTATTCATAAACAAAAAACGTAAATATTTACGTAAACGTACGAAATTAATAAAAATGTTAACTAAATTAAAAACTTTTATTCATAGATTAAAAACTTAAATGATACATAGATAAATTAAGACGATACGATACATATAAATTAAAACTTAAACATAAACTCGAAAATTATACTTTGCTTGGATCTTTGCCTTTATTTCATCCATTGTCAATCGCTGGTCTCCGGTTAAGTGATCGTATGGCTAGAGATATAACCTTATGTCTTCTTATTGTGCTCGATACTCCATAGTTGTAACTTCTCGTTCACGACATTTTTGATCTCTATAAATGCTTCGCGTTGTTGAACCTCAGCAGTTGTCAGCTCGTTTACCACCAACCTAGCCAATGCATTGTCATTCATAGTTGACGATCCCGACGCTTTGGACCCTTTATTTTTCGCAGCAGCTCTGGATTTTTCCCTCCCCATGGTCGTCGAATTTCCAACACCTAATCTGTAACTACCCAAAAATATGGTAGTAGCGGAATGGTAACAACGGGGAATCGTTTATATTTGAGAATTGCAGTAATTATGGAGTAATTGGTGAAAGTTAGCAAAAGGCGTGCATTATGAAGCTTAAATGAAGATATTTTGAAGATTACTATTCAGAAGACCAATACGCCGTATCCATCAAGGAAGATACGGCGTATCTGTGCCTGCACTCACCAAAGACCACACAGGAATAATGATCAATACGCCGAATCCAGAGGACTCAATACGCCGTATTCAAGATATGGAATCAATATAATATTCTGGAAGATATCAAACGTGGTCCCTACTCCAAGAAATCCCCAATACGTCGCATCCAACTTTTGGATACGCCGTATTCAACCAGCTTCCAGACCTTATAAATAGAAAACTCAAAACGAGTTTTAAGTGTGCTAAATCATATTCTCGATACCTAAACCACAAAAGTTGATTTTCAAAAGAGAAAAAGAGCAGAAGAGGTCGAGCAACGTATTCAATTCCATAGGAGACATCGTGTAATTCCATATACTTTAGTAATCGTTCAGTTTTAGTATCATTCGTTAACTCGGTTAGTTTACCTTGGCTAAATAATTGCTCTTGTATTTATTATGAAGTTTGAAGGATAATACCTTCGGGTATTAGCCATTATTATAAAGATCTGAATGTTTGGTATTTGTTTATCTCAATTTCTTGATTTATCGTTGAGTGCTTGTTTATGTTTATAAATTTATACTTGTTTACGCGCTTTTGTATGCGACCTATCATTCAAGTGGATCTAGTGAGACGGACCAAGCAGATCTAGACTCTGGGATAGCTCTCCATATAGTGATTTATACATCTAGAATTATAGTTACACAAATATTATCCTTCTAAGTCTATGTCTAGGATACACTTCGGGCTTAATTAGTTAATTGGATATTGCCAATGGGTTATTAATTGTGTTGACTAGTAGGTGACCTAGATAATTCAACAAGTAATGTTCGTATTCCATTAGATAGTTGGACAAGTGGACTACTAGAGTATAAATTGCCATTAAGCGTTAGTGGGTAAAGTCTTAATGAGTTAGGGTTTAACAAGATCACCTTTGCTTTAATCTCTAAGATAGATTATAATCAGCAAATAAGGATGCTTTATGTGAATGCTTTAATTGTAACAGAATTAATGTGTCTAGATCTTAGGATGATGTAACACCTAAGTCTTAAGAATGATATGCCACCTCGAGAGAAGAAATCATTGCACTAAATAAACAAACCAATGTTCTAATTTGATTAATAATGGTTAATACAGTTTTCTTATATAAGGTTCGACCGCTCTTTCATCTTTTGTTAATTAGCTTGCGTGGGTAACAGTACCTTGAATTGATTGTAGTCACCAACTAAACCGTGCCAGTCTCTCAGGCTGAAAACCCTATTTTTCCTATTAGAATTAGGATTTAGACTAACATAGGTTTAACATAGGATTAGGACATAATAGAATTAATATAGATTAGATAACCAAAATATTAATTGAATTGATAGATTTAACCTTGCTTCAAGTGTTCGACACCCTACTTACCACGAAACTACTAGCGATCGGGTACACTGCCCGTTAAAGTGTTGTTTTTGGTTTAGTCGGCAAAATATAAATTTAAAACTTGAATCATCTTAAATATACCATAAAACCACAACACATCAAGTTTTTGGCGCCGTTGCCGGGGAGTGAAAATTAATCTTGATTTTTATTTGATATTTTGGTTTTTAACATTAGATTAGATCTAACCCTTAGGATTAATGTAATTTAGATAGTGTATATTCTATAATATTTGTATATTTGTATTTAATTGTTTGCTTGTATATATTTGTGTGTTTAATTGTTTGCGTATTCAATTATTTTTTTTAATACACTGTTCTGGTCGACTATTGAATACGGCGTATCCACTTCCATCAGATACGGCGAATCCATTTCTCTGTCCAATACAGCGTATCCATCCCAACTGATTAATACGGCATATCCACTTCCATTGGATATGGCGTATCGATCGTCTGATAAAATTCTTTTCCGTTCTCGAACTTATAGCCAAATTTTTATATATACCTTTCTCCGCTGGTTCTACTGTTAATTTTCTAGATATTTTTCAGTAAGAATGACAAAGGTTATCAAAGGAGAGTTCGAGAAAATTAAGGACGAAGATGTTTCGCTCACTTGCGATACACAACTTGAAATTTTCAACATGGAAGTCAGTCGATTAAGCATAATGGATGATGATTTATTCACATATGAGGTTGAAGTTGCTAACATCTCATGTGACTCAAAAATGGATAATGATTCGGAACAAGAAGCTGATGATCATATGGGATATGATCCATCTGATGTTGCATTTATTGAATGGTTGGGATCAAAAAATTTCAGCTATAAGACAATGGATCATTATACTATGAAAGCGTTATGGATTTACTAGATCAGAAGAGATGATGAAATAGAGCTCACTGATAAGGAATCTCCTGATGATGAAGATGATATTGCTGAAGTCTTTAGGATCAAAACTAATATATTTTATTATGAGACACCTCTCTGTTAAGCATTTAAGGAATTTAACTACCTTATCGAAGTGGATCCAAATTTACTTACAAAGGATTTTATAGGATTCAAAACCTAAGAAGATTACAAGGATGATTGGATCTATGAATGGAACAAGGACGTACCATGGGTCGATGAGAAGCCATAGACCGACAGAGTTTGGACCAAACCCACACCAGTTAAACATACTTGCAAGCCTTTCAATTATAAGACAGGATGTTCGGAATGGCCAACATGTAGTTGGAGAGATGATGGATACTGTAATGGAGGAAATTTACCCGGAACTTACATTATTGAGAACCAACTCCATTATCATGATTACGAATGGTACGAAGCTTTGGAAGATAGTGAACTTAAAAACGAGGCTTTAAGAAATAAAGCTATCATGGAAGGGTCTATCAAAGAAGATGATGATGAGTCACGTTACGAACAAAAGAGATGATGATGAGCTTATACAAACTACAATGATGCTTATGAGATAAATCATGAACATAATATGAGTGAAGAATTATGTGAAATTCGAGAGCAATCGGTGTGCAATATAAGGAGATATATGATGATCAAATATTCGTTTAATGATGATGAAGAGTATGTTGTTGTAAAAGAAGACGAATACGACGATTTTACTGTTACAAGAAAAGAGGCATACCGGGCTTACCAAGAAATCTTTCAGATTATGGACGAAGGATGGATGGTGACTAGAGCTGAATGATGAAAGGCTGAATAAAATTCTAACTTAAAGACTTCACTGTAAACAAAAGTGCTTCTCGAGAGAAAACCAGAATTGTTATTTAATTTTGTTATCGAGTATGTCTTCCCAGACGTCAATACGGCGTATCCGCTCCATACCATACGGCGTATTGATTGTCTGGATGTTATCAGTCTTTATTTTTATTGCACCTTAAAAACATTATTGTCAGATTTTGAATACAGCGTATTCACTAAACTGATACGCCGTATCCACCAGTCTGACCCGTAATTAGTCTGTTTAGTTTAGTTTAAATTAATCGTAGGCACCAAAATAGGAATGCACATGTTTTTCCTATATTTTCTACAGGATCTCGAGAAAGAAATATCGACGAAGTTGGTGGAATTCATATTTTCTGGAATTCTATGTGTGTGATGTTCGTGTTAGGATTCAGACGCTTTTTCAGCACACAATCTTGCTCATAAACGCAATTGGAGAATCTACCAAGCAAATATCAGGGGAGTTTCTCATTCTAATTTTTTTAAATTCTCGTATTCAATGTTTTATATATACAACGAGGACGTTGTATAATTCAAGTGGGGGTGGAATTATAATGTTTACTTGTCCTATTTTTCATAATAAAAAGTTTAAATTATGCTCAAATTTAAAAAAAAATCAAGCATACCTTTGTGAAATTACTTGATGCATAACCCGCACACAATAACCCTTGTTAGAATATTGTGAGGATTTTTCCAAATGTTTACCCAAATTCTACAAAATATGAGTGTGTCAGTGATGTTGTAGACTTTAGAACTTGGCTTGGTATATCACTCGAGACCGCAATGATAAGTACTATGAATTTAGATGGAGTAACTTGTTTAAATTGGTAAATTTTAGGATTACACCCAAATCGCCTTTACATGTTGCTTATTAACTAATTACACCGGTTAGTTAACCTCCCGTTTAAACCCTTTCCACTCTCATCTTTAGAGTGATGATCCACTAGAACAACCCGTAAAGCCAATCTTTTAGGAATTACACCAACTATTTATTTCGTTACACGCTTACATCTTAACCTACCCTGTTAGATTAAGTTTAATTTACAGTTTCTAGTTGCTTAAAGTGTAAAGTTTGTATTTCCCGAGTCTTGTGTCATTTTCTATCTTTGGCGCGGTTGGAAATTTGCACATTGCAAATGGAAATGTATACTAGTAGTCAAAGCTCATGTGATTTTACTACCATCACAATTATTGGTGAATCCGAAGAACGAAGGAACTATCGAAGAAATTATCCGGAATTATTATGATCGTAAAGATGGTGAAACTACACCGAGATTTGAAGTTTAGTTGATAAAAAAATGATTGAGAAGTTGACCATTACGGGAACGCCAACTTAGGTTGTTGTTTTTGATCGATGATCAAGACGTTGTAAATAGTTGTGTCTTTATCATGGTAACGGTCAGAAAATAAGTGTCTAGCAACTGGTATACAAAAACCCATATTTACCTTTATAAACTTATTACTCCTTAGCTTTAGCGGTGGAGATGTGTATCCTTGCCAAGCTTATAATAGAATACTCATCACGACCGAGCAATTGAGCAAATTAGTTACATGTTACCACATAGATTAGTTGAGTGATTTGAGTGTTTTCAACTTTCTATTTCGTGAGGTGTTTGGTTGTCTACTTGTAATTGATCAGATAAATGCTTTAACAGAAAATATTGCCAATGGTTTATTGATCGTGTTGACTAGCAGGTGACCTAGATAATTCACCAAGTAACGTTCTGATTCCATTGGATAATTAGACAAGTAGACTACTAGTGTATAATTGTCATTAAGCGGTAAGTGGGTAAAGTCTCTATGAGCTAGGGTTTAACAAGATCACCATTGCTTTAATCCTTAAGATAGATTATAATAAGCAAATAAGGATGCTTTATGCAGATGCTTTAATTATGACATAATTAATGTGTCTAGATCTTAGGATGATGTAACGCCTAAGTCTTAAGAATGATATGCCACCTCGAGAGAAGAAATCATTGCACTAAATAAACAAACCAACGTTCTAATCGAATTAATAATGGTTAATACAGTTTTCTTATATAAGGTTCGATCGTTCTTTCATCTTTTGTTAATTAACTTGTGTAGGTAACAGTACCTTGAATTGATTATAGTCACCAACCAAACCGTGCCAGTCTCTCACGCTGAAAACCCACATTTTCCTATTAGAATTATGATTTAGACTGACATAGGTTTAACATAGGATTAGGACAGAATAAAATTAATTGATATTAATTGAATTGGTAGATTTAACCTCGCTTCAAGTGTTCGACACCCTACTTACCACGAAACTACTACCGATCGGGTACACTGCCCGTTAAAGTATTTTTTTTTGTTTAGTCGACAAAATATAAATTTAAAACTTAAATCATCTTAAATATACCATACAATGACATCACATCGATGTCTTGTACCCATCGCACATGCATCTATTCATAATTTAATAAGGCATATTAAAATTTGAATGTAATAATTATAAGGCAAATGACAACAAAAAGGTACTCAACTTAATGGTCATTTCCAATTAAGGTATCACATTTTTTTTCTTTTATAAAATGGCACTCAACTTATGGTTTTGGCCAATTTATGTATTTTTGTTAAACATTTAACGATCATCCGTTAAGTTTTACATTTCAAGTCCTTTTACGCAACTACGGATATAATTGCATGCAATATTTCCATTATACGTGCATGATTCACTTAGGCTAGATGATATAAGTGTGACAAACTCACCTGACACGTCAGCGCCACATCAGCTTTCTCTCTCCAACTTTAGAACTCACATCAATTCACCTTTCAACCGTAATAAGAACTCACCTTACAACTAAAACTCACCTTACTCATCTTTTCTTTTTATTTAAATATTTTTATTCATAAACTAAAAACGTAAATATTTACGTAAACGTACGAAATTAATAAAAATCTTAACTAAATTAAAACTTTTATTCATAGATTAAAAACTTAAATGATACATAGATAAATTAAAACGATACGATACATATAAATTAAAACTTAAACGTAAACTCGAAAATTATACTTTGCTTGGATCTTTGCCTTTATTTTATCCATTGTCAATCGCTGGTCCCCGGTTAAGTGATCGTATGGCTAGAGATATAACCTTATGTCTTCTTGTTGTGCTCGATACTCCGTAGTTGTAACTTCTCGTTCACGACATTCGACCTCCCTCCTTTTGATCTCTATAAATGCTTCACATTGTTGAACCTTAGCAGCTGTCAGCTCGTTTACCACCAACCTAGCCAATGCATTGTCATTCATAGTTGACGATCCCGACGCTTTGGACCCTTTATTTTTCGCAGCAGCTCTCACTTTTTCCCTCCCCCTGGTCGTCGAATTTCCTGCACCTCATCTGTAACACCTCCAAAATCTGGTAGCAGCGGAATGGTAACAATGGGGTGCCACGTCATAGTACAATACACAAGATATAGGAAACGACCTCAAAAAGAGACATTTAAACAAAGTTTCATTCGATGCCTTGCAAAATATCAAAGTTTCCACATTTGGTCCCACAGTTTTAAAAGTGTCTTAAACCTCCAACACACATATATAAACAAGAGCTTCGCAATTTCCAAAAGATGAAGTATGTTTTTAAAACTTAAAGGTGCATCGAATATAAAATAATCAGAATTACTTCGGCTTGATATCCAACACGGCTCCCATCCAAGAATCATACTTTAACACCTGAGATTAAAACATGCTAAAAGTCAACAAAATTGTTGAGTGAATTCATAGGTTTATCAGTAAAAGTATGGACCACATGATTTAAGTAGTGTAGACAAGAGAAATGAATTCACCAAGTCTAAAAGAAATATGTATTATTACCCTAAGAGCATGACACCGAACCTTAACAGTAAACAAACCCCAATCAGGTTTGTGCCCCATCAAAAAGTAGGATGTTTTGCAAAACACCCAAGTGTTGTTATTTCAAATGTTAAATACGTCCATTGGTTGGTTTAGTTGTTGCGTACCCGGACGGGGATTGTCAGTCCCAATAGATCTATTCACAACACTCACGTTTACTACAATAGCAATTAACGGCTCATGATAAAAGGGACTTAATTGGTAGTAGGTACTTAGGCAATAATAATCAGGAAATAGCATACAGTTTCAAAAGTATTTGTGTCAAATGTGTAAATCAAGCATGTAATCTCACCCCGTAGAGTTTGTAAAACAAGTAAGTAGAAAAAGAGGCTATGAACTTACCAAATGCGATAGTACAAGATAAGGAAATTAACACTAGCAACGACGACGCCGACGACTCAACCACAACTTATTATTAGTGGCGTGCTATTAGAAAAATATAAATATTTCCAAGAGATGCATAATTTGCATATAAAAGTCCATATATATACTACATATGTATAATCATGTACAATTGAATCCACACTCGCCTAAAACTCCCAATATAATGTTCCAAGTGATTTACTTCAAGTTTACGAACCATTTACCCTTTCGTTAAATTTTTATTTAGAAAAAGTTTTTATTTTTAGAAAGTTACTAATTTTAAACCTTATTATTTTTAGACGCAACCGATAGCTTTCTTATGACCTATTAAGTGTAAAATAATTCTTGCTTAGTTATTTCAAGTCCTAACGACCTCGACTTAGCCTATGGTCATTCTTTACATTTTACTAAACTTTGACTTTTTATAATTAAGTTTTTCAAGAGTTTGACTCATAAAAAACGACCCTTTATAATGCACTTTTAAACTTAGTTAGCTTCGCGAAAAAGTAAAACGACATTCTAAACAACTTTTTAGATTTACCCAAGACCCGAAACTCGACAGAAAATAACGAAAATACCCTTTATCATATCTGATACAACTAAAAAAAGAAAAACGCAGATTTTATTTTAAGCTTTTCGACCCTTCATTAAGCATTTTAAACCTAGTTATCCTCGCGAAAAAGTAAAACGTCATTCTAAACAACCTTTTAGTTTTACCCGAGACCCGAAACTCGACAGAAAATGGCGAAAATACCCTTTTATCAGATCTGATACAACTAGAAAAAAAAGAAAAACGCAGATTTTATTCTAAGTTTTTTGACCCGTCATTAAGCATTTTTATACCTAGTTATCTTCGCGGAAAAGTAAAACGACATTCTAAACAACTTTTTAGTTTTACCCGAGACCCGAAACTCGACAAAAAATGACAAAAATACCATTTTATGTTTCTGAAGAAAATTAAATTTTTATTAAAAGCTGATTGGAATTTTATAAATTTTCTAGACTTCAAATGGCCGCCAAACGTTCGTTTTTAAGAGTTATTAAACGATTCATATATCGAATCGAAGCTACGGACATCCTCTACCATATTCTCATGCCTAAAATCAATTTCAAATTTTTTTACCTATCTGAAATCGACTCACTAATTTTCTGCACAAAATGGATAGCTTTAAACCCCTTTAAACTTCAATTTTTCCCATGACACAACATCACAACTTCGCCTAACTAGCCTATCTCCGTCTATTATCATTACCATTAACAATCTAATCTCAAAAATGCCTAAAATGTGATCACACATGGATTCAATAGACTAGATTATACACATGCAACATTATTAAAATTTATGATCAAAATGGCTAGAAAAATACTCATAATGGGGTAGGATCAAAGAAAAATTAACAACATAAAACCCTTAGGGGTTCCCTTGTCTAGCCGAACACCAAACACCCCTTAATAACAAAATCCTTAATCTTTTGCAACCCAAAATCCTTCAATATTACTTGTAATCAAACCCTTGAAGCCTCAATTACACCCAAAATTAAAGAAATCTCAAAAACTAATTTTTTTGTAAATGTCTTGCATGGTGGTTTTTCTTATGATTTAATGGTAAAGGTTAGTGTAGTATTGAAGTAGGATTACTAAGATGTGCTTGATTTAATTTTTGGAATGGTTTTTGTGGTCTTGGTGGAGGTTTCGTTGCACACACAGAGGGAGAGGGAGACACCGAAACTTTTTTTTATACTATGTTTTTTATAAAGTGTTGTAAGTGGTATCAATTCTTTGTATAGGGAGTAAAAGATATCTTTTTATTTCCTAATGTAAAAAAATATATATGGTTTTTGTTTGGGCTTATGGCTACCGGTCTAGGGGGAGAGAAGCAAATGGGCTTGGTTATTTATTTTTTTACAATTCTTATTTCACAATTTGGGCTAAAACACTTGGTTAGTATGCTAATAAATGTAAAAACATAAATTTGACACGATTTCGGCTAGACGCAAAACAAAACTTAAAAATGGTGAAAATAAAGTTTATAAAACTTAGGGGTGAATAATGGAAATATCGAACTACGACATACACGTAGACGGAAAAAAAATCAAGCACGACTCAAATTTAACTAGGAACACGGAATTTGTTGAATCAGGTAAAAGTAAGAGTAAAAAAATTCTAAATGGTAAAAATAGGGATAAAATAATATTTAATTATTTACCTAAAATTATGAATTATCACAGTCGATCCCCCTAAGGGAACTTGGTCCCCAAAGTTCAACTGACGACTGCAGATGAGGTTGTGTTGAAAAGATTAAGGTAGTTGCTTTAATTCCATATACACACACACAAAATTTTGATTTTTTTTAGATATGAGTAGAAAATTGATTTTGAAAATAAATAAATTCAAAGTGACTATTCTCAGCATTGCATGGTCCTTCCTGAAATATACATAGGTGATCAGGCTATGTATAATTAAGGACTAACGATGAAGTTCTCATTTTTGTCAAACTTATTGTTATGTATCAGATTGTACCAACTGGTTTTATTTTGTCGTAATTAGTTCGTATGGTAAAAATAAAGTAGCTTATAGGACGGTACCAAAATAGCTTATTGAAAGATTGTGAAAACGTTTATATTAGCCCAAAGATTTGTAAAGTAACAAAATAGCCCTTAAGATGAAGACGAATTACTTTATAAAATGCCTATAAATTAGTTTATATGAAATTAGCAAAACGGTTTATGAACGGAAAATAAAATAGTTTATAGGATGACGCCAAAGGGGGATGGGGTTATAACCCGATAGGTTATAGTAAGAATAAGAATATCTGAACAACGTAAAAATGATCAAAGAACATGAACACAAGAGTCGTGTTTGATTTAGTTGGCATGTTTCCATGCGATGGAATTTGTGACGACCTATACCTTTTAGAGGTACGAGGTGGAAGTCCAACTCGGGGTTGAATACTAAAATAACCAATAGGGTCGATAACTGCGCTGAGATTCGATATCACCATAAAGAGTATTATCCAAAGTCATGAGAAGTTTTACAGACAATTGCATCGCTAACAATGTCCCCGAAGAGTTTTCGTATTTATATAAACGATGTTTATATAAAGAGAAAGGATAAAAATAGTGGCGCTTCTAGAAAATAGGTATAAGTGGTTACGTTATAGAAATGCGTATAAGATGATGGCAATCTAGAGAGTAGTTTGCAACTTTAGCGGAATATCAAAATATAAACGACGATATCGTCATGACACGTAAATTTATAGAAACATCAAAATGAAACATTCAACAGTACAACAAAATTCATATGAAAATACTAATAAAAGTTTTCTTAGGATACATATAGTCCTAGAACATTTTCAACTTAGGTCTTGTGAAGCAAAAATATTTCTCCTTATGCATTAGCGTCGGGAGTTGGCGAGGTGTCAGCAGCAAAGGTCTTACTCCAACAGTCCTTGGTTTGATGACCTGTCCTTTTTCATTTCTTGCCCTTAACAAAGCACTGGTCGTGGTGATGTAGCTTGCATCTGTTGCATAGTGGTATATTCCCAAGATAAACCTTTCCCTTAGCTGGGGCAGCAACATAAGCTTTGGCAGCTTCCTGCCTCATGTTCTGCTATCGATGATAGGTATTGTTGTTACGGTTGTTGTTGTCGTCCCTATGGTGGTCTTATCATTTCCTTTTATTACTTTCACCAATTCTGGTTGCCTTGGCCTGGATTGCTTGTTCAATCAACTCACGAGCCATGTTAATAGCATCATGGAGACTTGTAGGCTTTAAAGAGGTAACATTTGCCTTGACTTTCTTAGGTAGTCCTCGAATGTAGCGCTCAATTTTCTTCTTCTCAGGTTTTACTAGATTAGGACACATCAAGGCCAACTCATGAAACCGGTTATTGTACTCTTCAATATCATCTCCTTTTACAATCATAGTCCAAAGTTTCCATTTTCTGAATTTCAGTTGCTGGGCAGTACTCAGTCGTCATCATGGTTTTCACATTGGTCCAGGGGATTTGATTTGCATTAGCGAGCCCTAGAGTGTGCACATCTCATTCCACCAGGTCAGAGCTCGACTTTCAAAAGTGCATGCAGCAAACTTGACCTTAGCTTCTTCTGCACACTTGCTGATCTCGAACACTTGCTCCATCTTCTCGAACCAATGAGTCAGTCCGACAACACCCTATGTTCCATTAAATGAATGAGGCTGACAATTCCTAAATGTCTTATACGAACATCCGTACACATCCGGTGCAAAAACTCCTCTAGCATTGGCTGGTCTAGACCCTCCAGCATTCTCTGGGTTAGTTCGGTTTCTTTCGTATTTTGCTATTGTTCATCTACCCGTTTTTGCACCATTCTTTCAACGGCTCTTCGCTTCAATCTTCTTGGCGGCATGGTTCTATCAACATCACAAATACATAATTCAATGAGAATTTGTAAAGGTATGCTAAGTCAAGATACATGATAGAAATGAAGAAAATGAGATAAATGATAATATGAGCAACCATGGTTCAATTACTAATACGATATGCAATTCTATAATGAATCCACATAGCAATCGAGACTGAAATTCATAATGATAATAATCAAGAATAAGAGATAAGATAACGATAAAACAACAATGGTAACCAAAGATACTTCATTAAGTAACAAGATCCCAATACAACAACATGATAAGTTTTAAATGGGCTGCGGTGTTTTACAAAAGAGACAAAAATACACACGGCAGCATAAGGCCAACTAACTGTCACTCGCAGTTTAGTAGAAAATACAAAAGGTCTTAAACCAGAAAAACATAAAAATAAAATAAACCACTAGGAGCCACTAGGTGGTCCCCACAGCTTGGGAGGCTGAGCCTCCCATAAAATGCCAACACATCAATGGCCTCACCTGGCCTCACACCAACGACCCCAGCTTGGACCATCTCCTCATAAAAGTCATAAGTCTAGGCCCTTAAATGATAAAGCTCTCTGTCAGTTCGTTCTTGGCCCATACGAAGCAAAGTGTTGCTTATCTTAGTCGATTCTAACTCTCACTTCAACTTTATGTTCTCCACATGAGTTCCCTCTCGTGCCATCCTCTGAACATGGTCACCCTTAGCAGTCATCTCCGTCTCAGAGTCAGAAGACTCGGGAGGTGGTGGTTTGGGAGAGCCCACTTCCTCATAGGGAAAATTTAGATGAGGCTCATTCATCTCTTCATCCCAATTCGCCTCATCATCAACCTCCATCTCTGAATCCTCTTCCGGTTCTTTTTCAGGGTCCTCTTCTGGTTCTTCCTCTGGATCCTCCTGAGGATCCACCTCAAACTCTTCTTGAGGATCTTCCTCAAACTCCAAGTCAGAATCATCAAAATCATGCGGTTCGTCCGCGGAAAAGTTGAACACGTGATTAGGAGATGGTGGCGCGGCCATAATGCTCTGAGAAAGAAATAAGAAAATGAAAATAATAAATATATATTATTTAAACATTTATAAAATATAAATTTTAGAAATTAGACGGTAATGCCTTATAATAACCATATGATATCAGAACGATTAATATTTATATAATTTATCTCATATAAATAAACAACGACACTCTCGAAGATAGTCGTAAGAATCAGGAGAAAGTCGAGTATTATACAATTATAATCTATATAGTACTAATAGAAGTACTCGGGGTAATAAATAAGGAATCAGGGAGTATGCGCGCGCAGATATCGGATAAGCGATGAAGGATTCTTATTTGAAAAAGGAAAGAAAAGACAATTTTAAAATTTTTGGTTATAAACTATAGGTTTTGAAAAACGACCCAGTTCACTATAACCTTGGCTCTTGATACCAATCTGTAACACCCCCAAAATCTGGTAGCAGCGAAACGGTAAGAGTGAGGTGCCACGTCATAGTACAATACACAAGATATAGGAAAAGACCTCAAAAAGAGACGTTTAAACAAAGTTTTATTTGATGCCTTGAAAATATCAGAGTTTCCACATTTGGTCCCACGGTTTTAAAAGTGTCTTAAACCTCCAACACACATATATAAACAAGAGCTTCACAATTTCCAAAAGATGACATATGTTTTTAAAAGTTAAAGGTGCATCAAATATAAAATAATCAGAATTCCTTTGGCTTGATATCCAACACGGATCCCATCCAAGAATCATACTTTAACACCTTAGATTAAAACATGCTAAAAGTCAACAAAATTGTTGAGTGGATTCGTAGGTTTATCAGTAAAAGTATGGACCACATGATTTAAGTAGTGTAGGCAAGAGAAACGAATTCACCAAGTCTAAAAGAAATATGTATTATTGCCCTAAGCTCATGACACCGAACCTTAACAGTAAGCAAACCTAATAAGCTAAAAACTATGCTAATATTTTTGGTTTTTTCACAGTTTTAATGACAGATTAAGAAACTAAGATTTAAAACAGCTAATCAAACATAATAAGCAAATGACAACTATATTAAGCATTAATAAGCTAGATTAAACAGTAATGAGCAAATATTAAGCTAATTTAAGCAGAAATAAGCTATAGTGCAGTATTAAAGCTATAAAAGGAAAAATGAAATCTTACAAATGCCTTTGCATAAACAAGGCTTTCAAATGCTCTTATGAGCTAATCAACAAGCTCCAGCTTATCCTAGGATAAGCTGGTGTGGTCTTGGAAGCCCTTCCATTACTGGCTTCCCTTCCAAAATTAAGTTGTGGTAATTTTAAGGGAGGATTTGATGATTATTAAGCTTAATTAAGCTTTTGAGAGCTTAACTAAGTGAATACTAGCTTGAGTAGCTTAAGAGAACTTATGATGAGCTTATGAAACAGTAAAAACAGCTTATTAAAGACATAGGTGCAAATTTAGTAAAAACAGATTACTATAATGAAAACAAAAGCAAACTAGATTTTTATTTAATTAAAAGCTGAGTACAAACTTGAGAAATGAGATTACAATATTGAAAACAGAATTACATTAAAACTGAAAATTACATAAGCTAATTTAAAAAGCTATTAAAAAGCTACTCTAAAACTACTCCCACTCCTACTCTTAGTTCTCGTTTTTTTAAACTGTGAGTGAGTGGCTCCTTATATAGGCGAGAGAGAAGTTTCTAACCCTTTTAGACGCCCCTTTAGATCTCAGCCCTTCTTTTCATCTAATCATTGATCTCTATTTGTGGCCTTTGGATGAGTATGTGAGCACATGGATTGCCAGCGTGGCAATCCAACTTCCTTGGAGGGTTGTGCTTTTTTTGCACTCATTTTAGTGTAAAAACCCCTTTGTTGGTGTGTTTCTTTGTAGACGCGTGTCATTCCTTGTGGGGATCAACCAATGGGAAGCTTTGAGTGACGTTTTCTTTTGCTAAGGTGGTGCTTGGTACTCGAATCTTCTTTCTTCGCTGTCAATTTGAATTAACCCTATGTTTTGACAAGGTAATAAAGTGGAAACGATGATGAATAGTAAAAAAATGACTCGCGCCCTTTTTTTTATCTATTTACTATTCGTTTAAAATGTTTGACCGGGGCTTGGGGGTTTGACTTGGGTCGGGTTTTGGGATATTAATAAAAGAAATGGGTCGGGTTTTGTTAAAAAAATTAAAAAGGTTTAAAAGATAACGACCGTTATTAGCTAGTTAACGGAGTTAGGGTTTTAGGGATTTTTAGTGAAAATGGTTTTAACATTAAGGGCTTTTGTGGTATTTTGAGGGTTTTGTCTTTTTGTCTTTTTGTGGGTTGACCATGTTGACTTTTTGCTAGAAAACTTCCGGCTCTTGTGTACTCTTTCCGTTCCCGTGTTTGTGTTTGCCCGGTTTTGACCGTTTTCTTGTGATATTTGCAATATCCGTTCCAACATATCATAAATGACAAAACAAGCAATATACAAGCATATTTTGCACAATTTGATCATTTAAGGGTCATTTTTGATATAAAAAGATATGTGATTTCTCACATATCAAAATCCCAATTAGGTTTGTGCCCTATCAACAAGTAGGATGTTCTGCCAAACACCCAAGTGTTATTATTTCAAATGTTAAATACGTCTGTTGGTTGTATTAGTTGTTGCGTACCCGGACAGGGATTGTCAGTCCTAATAGATCTATTCACAACACTCACGTTTACTACAATAGCAATTAACGGCTCATGATAAAGGGGACTTAATTGGCAGTAGGTACTTAGGCAATAATAATAAAGAAATAGCATACAGTTTTAAAAGTATTTGTGTCCAATGTGTAAATCAAGCATGTAATCTCACCCCGTAGAGTTTGTAAAACAAGTAAGTAGAAAAAGGGGTTATGAACTCACCAAGTGCGATAGTACAAGATAAGGAAATCAACACAAGCAACGACGACGCCGACGACTCAACCACGACCTATTATTAGTGGCGTGCTATTAGAAAAATATAAATATTTCCAAGAGATGCATAATTTGCATATAAAAGTCCATATATATACTACGTATGTATAATCATGCACAATTGAATCCACACTAGCCTAAAACTCCCAATATAATATTCCAAGTAATTTACTTCAAGTTTACGAACCATAAAACGTTTGTCGAATGGTACTCAAATTATAAAGCCTTCAAAAATATTTATATCCGCGCGACTCGAATGCTCCCAATGCTCAGCTAGCAATATAATAACCTGAGAAAATACATGCAAAAACGTCAACAATAATGTTGATGAATTCATAGGTTTAAGTAAAAGCAGTATTGAAATAATTCAAGTAACATTTCAGCAAGAAAATAGCGTTACAACATTTCAAAGTATTATTTTCGGAAAACCAATAACCAAGAATTGTATAATGTCAGATTGCTTTAAACAATTTAACGAGTATAATGGATTTTATAAAATGGGTAAATAAGTGGTATAAATGGGTTTATACTTGAAGGTATATTAGATCAGGTCCTAAAGAGATGTTTGGATAAATCCCACTTTGTTAAAAGTAATTAGAACGTCATATCATGATCACGATTTATTCATTGCATCTTTTGGTTGTTTTTGTCGTGTGCGTTTTGTCTCTTTATACTAAGTCACCATTCTTTCTAGGTGATACTTAGGCGACCGTGATTTCACGCCATCCTTGATCTAACTTCAGTACTGACTCCTTCATTGCTTCTCGGTGAGTTCATAGCCCCATCTTTTCTCTTTTAATGGTTTTTCATAAACTGTTTTCGGGGTAATAATACATGCTCGTTTTACTAAGTAAACTTATTGATTTTTACTACTAAGCGTTACCTCACTATCTTTACTAAATATTTTACTTGCTTACTACATGACTTTTAATACATGGTTGATTACTTATGAACTTACTAAAGATTGATTTGTTTACTACATGATTTGAGATCATTGAATTCCTATATATGAAAAATGTGAGTTTTGAAGACATTATTTGTATTACTATTGGACACAAGTGTTTTAAATTGTATGATATCCAGATTATCACCTGGATATTATTGCCTAAGTTACCACAATGCCAACTAAGTCCCTTTTTTATCATGAACCATTAATTACTAGTGTATTAAGCGCGAATGTTGTGGGTAGATATATATTAGGACTGACAATATCCACCTGGAATTTTTGGTTACAAGTTGACCATGGTGCATTTAACATGTTGAGGGCATTTAGGATGTTTTGGCATACATCCTATATACTGTAAGGGCATCAACAGTTAAGGTTTCGGGGTCATGAGCTTAGCGCATTAATATATATTTCATTTAGACTTGGTGAATTTATTTCTCTTGTCTACATTACTTAAATCTCGTGGTCCACTACTGAACAATAATGAACCTCAAAACGCGACATGCACCTCAATACATGGATTCACAATACAAAATCTATCACATGTATAGAACATAAAATTAAATCAATGAAAAAGAAGTAACAAAATACTTAAAAACTTATTGTAATAGCAAGAAAATCAAAACAGTCAAACCCTCTTGGTTTGATTATTGGCTGAACACTACAGCACCCCAAAACAATGATCCAAAACTCGATTTTGTTTCACCAAATCTTGTTTACACACTTATTTTAAACCGTTGCAACACCAATTATACTTAATTTGATCAAAACCCTTTAAAATCAAAAATAAAAAAAATCAAGAACTTTGAAAATCAATCATGCATGGTGGTTTTTTTTGTCAAGGAATGATAGGGTTTAGTTTATAATTGATTTGAAATTGAATGAAAGTGATTTAGGAATTATTGATGATTGTTTTTGGTGGTTTTGGTGTGGGTTGCGTCGTACAGAAGAGAGGGAGAGGCAGGGATCAATTTTTTCTTGATAATATGATATTGTGTTTTAATTTCTATAGGATTCCTTTTATATGGTTAAATAATTTTCTACCACACTTCCAAATACATAAAACATAAGGATCCATTGTGCATTGTATGATCAATGGTTCGTAAACTTGAAGTAAAAGTGACACTTAAAAACTCCGTCAAACGTTAAATAGAAATTAAAACACAAAAACAAGCATTAAATGCTAAGAGTAACGTGACTACATAAAGTGACTCCAATAGTAATTAAGAGAGTCAAATACCATACGTTTGCCTTCGATTACTGACCTCAAAATTGACGGATGTCACAGTTTTCCCTCAAAATTGCCTTCAGTAGTGGACCACAAGATTTAAGTAAATGTAGACAAGAGAAACAGATTCACCAAGTTTAAATGAAATATATATTATTGCGCTTAGCTCATGACACCGAAACCTTAACAAATCGCCTGCCCCGAAAAGTAGGGTATTCTGCCAAACACCCTAAAGTATTACCTCAAATGTTAAATGCACCATGGCCAACTTGTGACATGAAATTCTAGGTGGGGATGGTTAGTCCCGATAGATCTATCCACAACACCCGCGCTCACTATAATAGCAACTAACGGTTCATAATCAAATGGGGACTTAAGTGGCAGAGAAGGGGACTTAGGCAATAATATTCAGGCAATAATCTGGATAGCATACAATTTAAAACACTTGTGTCTAATGAAAAAAAATAATGTGTTTAAAACTCACGGTTTTCATATATAAGAATTCAACGATCTCAAATCATGTAGTAAAAAATCGAGTTTTAAATCAGTTCATAAGAAAACAACCATGTATTACACCTGTTTTAGAAGTCATGTAGTAAGCAAGTAAAAGTTTTAGTAGAGATAGTCACGTAACGCTTTAGTAGTAGAAATCAAATAGTTTACTTAGTAAAACGAGCATGTATTTTCACCCCGAAAACAGTTTATGAAAAACCATTAAAAGAGAAAAGGTGGGGCTATGAACTCACCAAGAAGCAATGAAGTATCGAACGAGAAATTCAACAAGGAGAGAACGGAGACAGCGCCTCACCCGTGACCTATAATAATGGTGCGCGTATAAGAATATAGTTATAAGAAAAATGCATAAAATGCATAAATATGTAAAATATATTTATTCCGACATATATGAAATCTTATATCGTAGAATCCAAGAGTGCGCCAAACTTACTTATTTATGCCCACTAAAATGATCCGCCTTATGTTTAACTCCATTTTAACCCATTCCGACTAATATGTAATTTCAATGAAAATTACCCCTTTTTGACCCATTATAAAGATTAAGACATCTAGATGCGAACGAAAGTGAATGACTAACTTATTAGTTGTAATTTCAGGCTTTCAACTTTAGTTAATATATTTACGCCTAATTATTCTCCATAACGCTAATTGACCATTAAAAATATTTCGCAAAGTTTGACTTTTTATTATAAATTTTTCTTAAGTCTGACCTGTCCAAAATGACCAGCTAAATTACATTTTCACGACTCGGACTCTAAAGTCATTTAATGTAAAACGACGTTTCGGACAACTTTTTAGTTTTAGCCGAGACCGAAACCCAACCAAAAATGACCAAAATACCCTTTTTATGATTCTGCAGAAACTAGTATTTTCTTAAAATAATATAGTATCTAATCCTAAGCTTTTTGACTCGTTAATACGTGTGTTTAGACATAGATATCCTCGTGTAAAATGACATTTTAAACAACTTTTTAGTTTTATCCGAGACCTAAAACTTGACAAAAAATGACGAAAATGCCCTTTTTCGATTTTGCAGCAACTTGAAAATTCAGCAAGTGCTGATTGGATTTTTATAATTTTTCAGATTTTCAAATGGCAGCCAAATGTTCGTTTTAAGAGTTAGAAGCCGAATTTTATATTGAAAAGTTCGTATTAACGCCCTCTATCATATTTCATAGACCAAGTTCAGTTTTAAAATCGTTAACTTAGGCGAAACAAGCCCTAAACCTACTGATCTAAACGAGTATCTTTAAACCCCTTCAAAACTTCAATTTCACGCATCGCGAACATTGCCAATGCTCTTAAACTAACCTAACCCCATTACTAATCATCTTAATTCACCATATGGACCTGAGATTATAATTTATTCATTTATGTAAATATACAGTAGGCTCTAAGCCAAAAATATTCCATAATATGTCAAACTATCTGCACTAAATTTCCTAAGTGCTGGTAGAATTAGTTTCACTAATTTGATCATATCTTGATCATCCGGAAGAGTTATGGCTCCATCCAAAGCACCACATACACCATGTATGTTGCTCTACCCAACAAAGTTATAAAATCACAGACCTCAAGCCAAAAATTATCACGCATCACACCAACAACCTGCTGTCCTAAAATTATCAATCCCAATCCGCTTTCAAAATCGAATCTAACCTAATTTATAACCATCCTAAGCTACCACCTATCGCAATATCACTTACACAATCACCCAATAACATGCATGCATCATATTTTCCAGAAATCAAACAAGTTAAATAAACCCATGAATTAAAAATAGCAATTAGACAAGAGATTGGGGATTACGTAGCAACAACTGAAGAAGAACACGAACCAAACACTTCCTTAAATCAAACCCATAAAATCAAGAAAATCAAGATCTTCAATTAAATCATTTGCATGTTGATTTTTATTGTAGAGAGTGATGGGGATTTATGTGGGAGTGATTTGGAATTGATTGGAGAATTTTTAGTGATGATATTGATGGTGTGGATGTTTTTCGTCGTTCACACGGAGAAGGTAGGGGAGAGCAGACCAAAAATTTTGATACTATGTTTTCTATGTGTTTTAAATGGTATCAAGCACTTTATATATGGACAATATCTAGTATCAACTAATTGTCTACATAATTTCTTAGCCTTTCTATAAAATAAGGAGGTGTTTGGTTTTTAGTTTTGTATGAGCTAATTAAAAAAAAGGGGTGTTGGTTTTATTTTTATTTTTATTATTATTATTTTAAACATTTATACTATATTATTTTGATTTAAAACACTTAGTTAAAATATTAAAAAGTGTCAAAGTACTATTTTTGACACGATTTTGGCAAAAATGCGGGAAAAATCGAGAAATACTAAGATAAGAATAATTTAGCTTCCGGAGTTAAAATATGAAATTTTTGATCTCTTAAAACGCTTAACGGATAAATACTCGAAGCACCATACGCAAATAACTAAAAATGACGATTTTCACAAAATTGGCTAACAAGTAAAACACGAAATTTTTAATCAATGATGGAAATAGGAATGGATTCGAGATTTAATGTTGATCATAAAATACGAGATGTTACAGTCTTTCAACCTTAAGGGAGCGTCGTCCCGGTGCTTAATTCGCCTTATCTCCATATGGGTTGCGACGGTCGGTACACAATCGGAAAATATCCATATAACATATTACGAGCCGAAGGAAGTTCAAGTAGCCATTTGTACAAAAGCAATAATGATAGCGATTTGAAGAGTAAAGACAATGAAGGATTCGTACGAACGTATTACTTGTTAAAAGAGACGCACACCATGTCGGATACACATTTAAAAATAATCGAATGAACAAATTACGAACCGAAAGAAGTCTAAAGACTCATTCGTATGAAGGTAATAATGATAATGATTAGGTGAACGAAGAAAAGGGATTATTCGTCCAAACGGATTACAAATCAACGAAAGTTGTCTGTACGAATGCCATACATTTAAGCCCACTCATTTACAAATCTTTCTTTACATCCAAAGGCGTCCCAATCCATGTAAATAATACTTAGAAATTTATGGTTCAGCGATTTATAATTTCCTTATTCAAATGAAGAGGCGTCCCAATCTATTTCAATAAGATAATTATAAATTGGCCTACTTAAGCATTGTCACAACAAAACATGAGATCAAAACAATGTTACGTTGAGAAGAAGGAGTCTCCTTGGCGGCATGATTCTTCAAAATCATAAGAAGTAACAAGAAGAATAATAAGATGTTAGTCAATCGCATTCCAAAGGTAAGTGCCAAAAGACGACACAATCCGAGGTGACAATTTAAAGTCGTACTCCCATCAACTGGAAGACTTCAAAACGATGGATTACGAAACAACATATGCGATTCAAGAGCATAAGAAGAGTGTTCAAACTCGGAGTCGAATGGTGAAATAATCAGTAGAATTGACAAACTATTCCGAATTTCAATATCCTCAAAAGAGAATAAAGTAAAGTCGCGTAAATGTTTTGGAGATCACCGCATCGCTCACAATATATTGAGGTAAATGAATTCATTAAGACATATCATAGTACTATACACATAAGAAATAATACCAAGTAGACATCAGTGACCGAAAATGGTCAACACTTATATGAATTGCTTTTATATAGATAGATGGTGATAATCCCGTAGATAAGCGTAAGGGATCGAGAAAAAAAAGTAGCTCATATATGTGAGTGTCCTTATATAAGAGAAATCAGAAAGTACGCCAAAACGGAGTGGTCAATATTTAAGAGAGCGAAATCAAAAAGTACGCGATAATCGGAGTGGTTAATATTTATATAACTGACCGGTATAAGGTAAATAGTAAGACGTCATAAGATAGACGTAAGAGAGCGAAATCATAGCCAATTGTTAAATACTTATTATCCATGTAATAGTATTAGAGATGCAAAAGAGAGCTTATAAAGGATCAGGGAGCATGCACGTGGATATCGGACAACTGTGAAAGACTCTTAAATTTTTTTGAAAAATAGTTATAGTTCAGGTTTTGAAAATGACCTAGTTCTCTATAACATACCACTCTGTAACAACCCTCAAAATCACAACGCAACAGAATACCACTTGGGGTGCTACTTCATAGCATAAAATACAAGTTACAAAAAATGACTATAAGTGAGACGTTTTGAAATGTCAACCATTCGATAATTTTAATAAAATATCAGAGTTACAACAGGTCCCATTTGCAATGCATTAGAAAACATTTTTAAAATGTTTGTCGAATGGTACTTAAATTATAAAGCCTTCAAAAATATATCCGCACGACTCTAATGCTCCCAATGCTCAGCTAGCAAAATAATAACCTAAGAAATTACATGCAAAAACGTCAACAATAATGTTGGTGAATTCATAGGTTTAAGTAAAAGCAGTATTGAAATAATTCAAGTAATATTTCAGTAAGAAAAGTAGTGTTACAACATTTCAAAGTATTATTTTTGAAATCCAAGTAGTGATTTAATAAATCAAGAAATGTTCAGTAGTGGACCATAAGATTTAAGTAATGTAGACAAGAGAAACATATTCACCAAGTCTAAATGAAATATATATTATTGCACTAAGCTTATGACCCCGAAACCTTAACTGTCAGTGCCCTTATAGTATATAGGATGTATGCCAAAACACCCTAAATGTCGTCAACATGTTAAATGCACCATGGCCAACTTGTGACCAGAAATTCCAGGTGGGAATTGTCAGTCCTGATAGATCAACCCATAATATTCGCGCTTAATCTGGATAGCATATAATTTAAAACACTTGCGTCCAATAGTAACACAAATAATGTGTTTAAAACTCACGGTTTTCATATATAGGAATTCAATGATCTCAAATCATGTAGTAAACAAATCAAGATTTAGTAAGTTTATAAGTAATCAACCATGTATTAAAAGTCATGTAGTAATCAAGTAAAATATTTAGTAAAGATAGTCACGTAACACTTAAGTAGTAAAAATCAATAAGTTTACTTAGTAAAACGAGCATGTATTCTCACCCCGAAAACAGTTTATGAAAAACCATTAAAAGAGAAAAGATGAGGCTATGAACTCACCGAGAAGCAATGAAGGAGTCAGTACTGAAGTTAGATCAAGGATGGCGTGAAATCATGGTCGCCTAAGTATCACCTAGAAAGAATGGTGACTTGGTATAAAGAGACAAAACGCACCCGACGAAAACAACCAAAAGATGATAGCGTTCTAATTACTTTTAACCAAGTGGGATTTATCCAAACATCTCTTTATAACCTGATCTAATATACCTTCAAGTATAAACCCACTTATACCACTTATTTACCCATTTTATAAAATCCGTTATAATCGTTAAATCGTTTAAAGCAATCCGACATTATACAATTCTTCAAGTATAAACCCATTTTTTTGGGCTAGACGCAAAACAAAACTTAAAAATGGTAAAAATAAAGTTTATCAAACTTAGGGGGTGAATAATGGAAATATCGAACTACGGCATACACGTAGACGGAAAAAAATCGAGCACGACTCAGATTTAACTAGGAACACGGAATTTGTCGAATCGGGTAAAAGTAAGAGTAAAAATTTCTAAATAGTAAAAATAGGGATAAAATAATATTTAATTATTTACCTAAAATTATGAATTCTCACATCATCTTCATCGACAACAGTAGTATTCAGATTAATATTAGCGTCCTCAGACTCTGTGTTGAATGAACTAGAACTAGATGACTTGCGCCTCTTGCTACTTCCCTCAGACCCTTGGTTGAAGTTTGGAAATGCTATTTCTTTAAATTTCGGACTATTTTTTAAAACATCCCAACAATGACGAAATTTAAAGGGGAGTCCGGTTTCAGCTTGATAGTGAATCATTGCCTTTTGAACGTAATCTTCGTCTCCGGCTCCACTCTCATGCGCCATACGTATGACGTTACCGTACACTCTATAAAACTGAACCACGACCGGGCGCACCGTCTTCCATTTTCTCACCACCATATCGTACGTCCGACGACCTTCCTCGCATTACCAAGTTGGCTGTTTTCAGAAATGGCACGCCAACCTTTAGCCAACGCAATTTCTTCCTCAGTTGTCCACCCAATCTGTCGGGGTGCATCATCGGTTTAAATCGTCCTATTTTGGCGGTTGCGGATTGCCTTCTTTATTGGTGAGGTCGCGACTTATTCACCCATTGCCTCGTAAGGATTGTGTTCTTGCCAATAACCGGTGTTTTCTTGTAAAGACTTCGAAAATTCTGGCGTGTACAACTCTTCGATAGAAAATGCATTAATTAGAGACGTGGGTGGATCCGTACATGATTCTAATGACGAACAACCCATTTGGGTTTGTAAGACGTAGTCTTGGTGGCTAAATGGAAACAAGGAATGTTGGGACGAGTAATCCTGAAACGCGTTTGGATGTGACCCGTAAACATGAAACCCGTATTGTTCCGGTGCCTGGTTTTGGTATGGTTGGTTTGGGTAAGGTTGGTGATAGTATGATTGTGGTCGTAATAAGTTCGTGTTCGGTGATGGGTTTCAGAGCGTAAACGTGCCTTCGAGTGTCGGCGGATTGCTTCGGTTAGGGTTTCTTGGTTGACGTGTGTTGGGTCGGGGGATGTTTTAGTGAGACATTTTTTTGAAAATAAAATTGAGTGTGAAGTTTTTAGAGAGATTGTATATAAATAGAAAGAGTTGTGTTTAAAAACGGGTAAAGTAGTGGGTATTTATAAGTAAAAAGTGAGTTTTTTTTTAAAGTTTTTTTTCTTTATATATAACGGTTAGTTTTGAAGAGGGTCCACCAAAATTAAAACTTACACTATGGGAATTTCTCACCATAACCATGCTCAAAATCGTCCAAACTCACTGAGCTTGTGGGCAAATGAAAAGTGACTTTTTTTGGTGGGATAATAACTCGCGCGCGAGTTTGAAGTCACCTAGGTGACTTTCATATTATACCGTCCAACCTTAGGATATGATTCTATTTATTTGATTGATCTTCATTATGTTACCTTATTAACCGATTCCTTTTTCATTTTGATTTTTCTTTTGTCTGTAAATCTATGATATATATCAAAAGAACAAAAGAGTAGCCATATTAAAAAGAATAAATGAATCTAATTAATTTCACGAGGCTAATTTATTATTCTATACTTGATGTCCATAGCCCACAAATTAGGACAACAAGATGCACGATTAAAAGTTTGGTGTGATGCATCGAGATCTTAAGCCTAAGAATTTCTTGTTTCATACACATGATGAGGATGCACAACTTAAGGCTATAGATTTTGGATTGTATATCTTCTATAAACCAGGTTTTTTTCTTTGAATCGCGTTTCAATTTGTTAAAAGATGCATTTGGGCTATGTGTTTTGGTTTTTTTTTTGTTCTACATTGATGATTGTACAAATTTTCATGTGTAAGTGTCATTAAAATTGGTACGATGTTCTCTTTCTGTCATTACTAATGAAATGTACTATTATTAATGTGGAACATTTGAGATGATTTGTTGCTATTTCATGATATCAGGGGAAAATGAATTGCTTATTGGCATGCCAATCTATAAATTGACCAATGTGCAACACTAAAATAAGTATATTGCTATTTTCTGAGATTAGCTATATATATTTTCATCGGTTTCTTGTAAAAATGAATATTCAACTGACTACAAATTATAAGTTACATTTCAGTAAAAATGAAAATTCAACTTAACTTAATCGTGCATCTTGTTGTCCTAGTTTGTGGGATACGAACATCAAGTATAGAAGAATAAATTAGCCCCACGAAATTATATGGGATAAGGATAAGAAGTGTATGTGGTAACGAGTTAAAAAATTAACAGAATCATGTCACATGTGATCACGTGACCGAGTCAACCCTTTAATTTACCGAGTTTACAATTTCAGGGTACCACACCGCACCATTAAAGTTTAGGGTAGTAAAAAACCCGGTCAACCAAGTTTGAGGTACCAAAATACACTTTGGCCAACTTTCTTACTACTCATGCACTCCATAGAACACGATTAGCCTTATATGCTGAAGTTTGAATATAATCGTATAAAGGGGCGGATGCATTTACAAATTATGGGGGGCAGTGCCCTCCATGATTCGCCAAAAAACATCAGTTTTTAGTGTAATTTTTTTTGACCT
>BQNB010077400.1:0-30860 GCA_026074375.1 Tanacetum coccineum | reverse complement strand
ATTGGAATTTTTTATGTATTTTTGAATTTTTTATGATTTTTCTAAGATTTAATGATTTATCAAAAATAAACTTTTTCTAAAAATTAACACTAAAATTTTTATTTTATTTTTCAAAAATACTAGATTTAAAATGAAAATTAATGCAAAAAGAATTACAATTTTTCAACTATTTTTCTATTTTTTATGATTTATCTAAGAAAAAGGAATTACTAAAATCTATTTTAATTTCTAGAAAATACAAAATTAATTGGAAAAATATAAAAAAATGGTTTTTATATTCTAAAAAGGTGCAGAAAAATTATGGAACAAAAAGCCCCAAATTTAAAAACCTAATTGAACTCTAATTTGAGTAATTAAAACTAAACCCTAATTTAATTTAACTAAATTCTAAAATATTAAAACTATTTTATTTAATAAGAAAGACAGGGTATAAAGTGAAAGAAATGAAAGTATAGGGTAGGCGGGTTAACTTGGGACAATTTACACTATAGAGAAAACGATTAACCCTAATCTTTAAGAAAAGTACCAAATAGACCCTACGATTACAGCTTATTTTGCTTATCTAAAAAATGATTTTCAGACAAAACTTAAAACTACAAAGTTGGTAACCAGCTTATTCTAAACAACTTTAATAAAGGCAACTTCAACTTTTAACCAAATAATAAGCTGAAAAATAAGCAAATGAGTTGCTGTCACAGAAAGAAGGAGTTTGACAAGCTTTTTGGCTTTTTGCTTATTTAGAGCTTAATACTTGATGAAAATTGAAACTAAAAGAGGCTTATTCTAGATTAAGATGTGTATTAAAGGAATCTAAACTAATAATAACCTATGTTTAACAATTTTAGAAAGAAAATGAAGATGAAAAATGCAAAGTTTTGATGAAACTATTTTTGAGCTTTTTTCACTTAAGCTAACAAGCCTATTATCAAACTTTATAAGCTGCAAATTTGGAAATAAGCTAACCTAGTTTACTCTAATCAACCTAGGTAAAAGGACTAATAAGACTTCACAAAGAAATGAGAAAATTCAATAGTGAAAAATGGCAAAAATTAAGCTGAAATGAAAATGCACTTGCTGATATGTTTGGCAGCTGGTGTAGTGTGCAAACTACTCAAAGGCAAGCTAACTTTGAGGCCTAACTCTTTCACTAAATGAATCTAAAAGAGTACAACACAACCTTAAACTCTAAAATGCTTTTAAAATCTTAAAATCTAAGACCTACACAGTATTAAAATGTGCCCTGGTGCTGGCAAGGTTTATACACTCTAACTTTTGAATAACTGCAAACTAATTTTTAAAACTTGGTTAAAACCTTGTATAATGTCCTAACTCAGCAGAATGATAGGTTTAGACAAAGTGTAGTTGACTTTAAGAGTCAAATTCAGACTAATCCAAACACACCTTTATGAATCTGTCAAAATTAGTTTGCACTTAAGAACTTATTTAAAAGCTAAAACTCCTAACTCTTTTTATCTACACCTAGTTAATATGACCTAATAGAGCTGTATAAGCTATAAAACTTATAGCTTATAAGTAAAAATAAGCTACTTCTTCAGTGAAGCTTATTACACTACTAACTAAAATAAAAAGTAAAAATGAAATCTAACTTGATTTAAAGATATAAAAGACTAAAGCTAATTCAATTTTGAACTAAGTAAACTAATGACAGGATTTAAGTGCAAAAATTAAGAACAATAAGCAAATTGAGATAAGCTATGATTTAGCTAAAAAGAAATATAGAAAGGAAAACCTGAATTTGAAGATTCTTCTTCACCTAGACATCCAAGTGAAGAGTCTAGGTGATCCTAATGGCTTCCTCAAGCCTCTAACCCTTAAAAATCACAATAAGCTGAATATGAGCTTATTTGCTCTCATACCTTCAAAATGAACTTAAAAACTCTCAAGTAATCATAGTCTTTGATATAAATGATAAGGATAAGCAAATGAATGACTAAAACAGGATATAGGCTAAAAATGAGCTTCTTAAAAGTAATAAGCTCAAAAGAGCTTATTTAGAGCTTATTTGATTAAATTCGACTTATACTTAAAAACAAATGATGAAATAACATGTAAACTTAGTTGAATTACATTAAAATGCTTGAAAGAAATACTGAATTTAAATTACACTAAAAAAAACATAGTAAAGTGTTGTATTTGACTTCGGCTTGGTCTTGGCTCTTTTATACAAGTCCTCTCTTCTCTTTGGCTCATGGGTTGTGTTAGCTGTGAGAGTACAAAGCTCCCAAGGCAATCCTAGCCCTCTATTGGCCTTATAGCATTCTCAGCCATTGATGGGGATCGTCGGGTTGAGTGATTTCCAAGTGGGAAGGGTTATAGGGGCAGGGTAAGGTGGGAAATGGTGAGGGTGAGCTGGTGGTGGTACTTGGGAGGTGGTTTGGAAGTGAAAACGTGGGGGAGAGGTGGTATGGGGTTTTGGCGGGTACGGGGTTGGTACAGTTTGTGGTTAGCAGGTTTAAAAGGAAAGTATGGGGAAGAGGCAAGAGTGCCCCCCATACTTTCTTTCTCTTTTCAATTCTATTAAGGCCCGAGTTTAGTTATAAACATGTTTGGAAAGTAACACCTTTGGTCCTTGTGGTTTTATAACAAAAGAGAAAAAAGAAGGTTTTGGCAATTTGCAAAAATGGTCCCTGCGTTTTATAACTAAAAGAATAAAAGGGATTTTTGGAAAATTGCAATTTCAGCCCTTGTGTTTTATTTTTTTCATTTTTCTTTATAAAACAACTTTTAAAACTTGGCATTTTTGGCCCCTTTTTCTTTATTTTTTTCATTTTTAATTATAAAACAAAGTTTTTAAAATTTACATTTTGGTCCTTATGTTTTATAAAAGAAAAGAGAGCGGGGTTGTGAAAAACGGGATTTGGGTTTGTGTAAACTTTGGGCGGGAAAAACTGTTAAGGTTTGTTAGGTAGTTGCGATAAAGGCGGTGTATTGTTTGAATGTTTGAGAGATTGGCAGAAATCGTCCTTGTACCTTGCCGCCCATTTGTAGTTATAAAGGTTATGAAGTGGGTTTTGTGTGTACAATGGCTGAGATTGGCTGTAACTGGGCTAGGATTGGGCCTTCAAAGTCTTCACAGTCTTTGTCAATTGAACACAATTGGGCTGTTGTAAATGATTGAGTGCAATTTGGTCTTCACATCTTACAAAAAATTTTATATTGGCTTTCCGGCATCAGATGGGTAAGATTGCATTCAATAGTATTCTTCGAGTTCCCGGCTCCGGTTTGACTGCTGATTTCTTCCAGATATGACTCTGACTTTGACATTTTTGGACTTTGGCCTTGATTTTGCACAGTCTTTTCCATTCCATGCTCAGTTTTGTCATTTTGGCTTGATTTTTTGCCTTTTTGATGATATCCACTTCCTGCACAATACAAATGCAAAACAAACATATATTTGGCAGTTTTTGTCTGTTTTTGGTCATTTAAGCTCGTTTTTAGAGGTAAAAGATATGTGTAATTAAGCACTTATCAGGAGGACCGGTTGAGGAAGCGCGAGTGTATAAATAGATCTATTTGGGATTGACATCCCTGTTCGGGTGAGTAGCTCTCACTAGTTTCGACAGTACTGAAACACGAATGCATACATGTCGGGGCAATTTGGATGTTTACGGGTTTGAACATCTACACGGGCCCTTATTTGCATTAAATTGCATACATAGATGTCGAGCTTCAATGTCATGAACTTAGCGCAACAGTAGATATTATTTATGCATTTTTTTATATATAAATATTATCTCCCAAATTTTTTTTCCCTTTCTGGTACTTTATTCTTTTATAGTAGCCATACATTTTGAAAATCAACGATTTCACTGTCATACTACTTATTGAAAACATTGTACTAAATTTATGAACACTTTTTCATATATGCGCGATGACAATAAAACACTCAACTATTTTGTTCTACAATTTATACTCTACAATTTTTGGCGATTTTGTATAAGGATTGTATTGGTCAACATACTTTATAAATCTTTCGGATTCCAACAATTTAAAATTTATACTTAACTAAAACTCTATGAACTCACCAACTTTAATGTTGACACTTTTAAGCATGTTTTTCTCAGGTGAATTAGATGCATGGCTTACTTGATGTGCAATGGAGTCTAAAATTGACAAGATTTCAATTATGGATTTCTACTTACATTCAAATGATCAAATCTCGTTGGGTTATTTTCAAGCTTTTCATTGTGATGTAATTATGGGACGAATGTTATATCAATTTCAAAGAAATCAACGAGATTACTTTTCAAACGACACATTTAGAGGTTGTTCCCTTATATCTTGTGTTGTTGTATTATGAAGTAACGCCCCCTGACACATTTCCGCTGCGACCCATTTTTGGGGGTGTTACAGATTGGTACCAAAGCCAAGGTTATAGAGAACCAGGTCAAATATTTTTACTTGGACTATAACCGTTTTAAAACATTGCATCATACAAAGGGATTTTCATGGGCCATTCATTCATACATTACTTGTTGCATTAGTTAGGTATACTAGATGCTGCATGGTTCACATACGTGTTTATAATATATTAAGTATATTATTATTGGTCATATATATATATATATATATATATATATATATATATATATATATATATATATATATATATATATATATATATATATATATATATTTAAATACTAAAACATTCTTAAAGACAAAGTATACTATAAACTCGTATGTCCTAAACATTAATCTATCTTATATGATATATACCATCATTCATTCATAACATCATTCATATATACCACCAATCATTCATACCATCGTCCATTCATACCATGATGCATTCCATTCCGCCATGTTGCATTTTCATCACTGCCATGTGTGCATATTCATTCACCATGCATTAATCGTAAATGTGTTGTACCTTTCATAATGCACGCATCCTGCATGGTTTCATATAAAGACGATTTATATAAACTCTTGCTTGTGCAAGTTATGGCTGCATCCACTATTCCTGTCTCTGTTGAGGAGAATCTTGGGGACCCGATCGATATCCGGGTAGATGTCATTCACCCAGAGCATGTCGTTGCAGTTGCTTTTCCTGTAGCGGCCATTATGAGGACACAAGCCCAACACGGGGAGGCTATACGAGGCATACAAGAGAATTTATTAGAAGTGCCCATACAGGAGGAGCTGACGGCTCTAAGATTTAGGGCAAACATTGCTGAGGCAGAAAATGCTTCACTGCATGCTAGGATCAAGACTACAGAGGCAATCGAGAAGATTACTCGTAACTGTAAGAGACAGGCTCGTGTTAAGATTGAGCGGCAGTTGGCTGCGGTTCAAGAGTCCCAGCGTCAGGACCGAGAGGACTTTAGGAAACTCAAGGAGCTCGTGACCAGTCAGTTCGGACGGCACTCATAGATATCTTGCTTCATGATTTATGTACTAGCTTGTATTGGAGATTTTTAGTATTAAGAAAACATGTAGTCTTTTGGTGGGAAGAAACAATGAACCTAATTATCTATCAAATTATGGTATTATGAAAATTTCGTCAATTTTATTTCAACTCTCTAATTATCATGCAAACCGCTTACTAAAACATTAGAATTTTATGAAAACTGTATCACTGTCACACAATAAAACTATTTTCGTTGTTCTATAAACTGTTTTCAATGGGCTATTTTTCTATAAAAAATATTTGGTTATATGATCGTAAATCAATTCGTTATCACAACATATACTCCTTACTATTACATTATGAACTAACACATGATTCCTTCGAAGTTTATTTTGATACCACCTCATGAACAATTTTAGTATTGTCTCATAAATAAAGTCGATGTCATTAACAAACTACCTTACTATCGATTGATAAACTATCATTTTATAAACCATCTTACTATCGTTGAACAAATTATTTTTACCAATCGTTTGAATAACTTAAAATTTTATTAAAAAATTTTATCATCAATTACAAATACCTTATAAATTACCTTCTTGACATCTTATATACTATTTTGCAATCATCTTAAAAACTACGTTACTACCACTTTATGAAGTACCTTGTTCTTACCTTATGAAACCATTTCTCATCACATAAATTATTTTATTATCAACTCATAAGTCATTTAGCTATCATCTTGAAAACCATCATACGATTTCTCGCAAACCATTTTATTGTCATCCTATCAACAACCTTGCATCCACTTTGTGAATCATTATGTCATCTTATAAAACTCTTTGATACTTCTTTATACATAACACAATTTTGACGAAAATGAGCATCGTATCGTTAGCGCTCAAATATACATAGCCTGATCACCTATGTATAATTCAGGAAGGACTATGCCATGCTGAGAGTAGTCACCATGTAACATTTGTTAATAAATCCATTTTTACATACATCCTTGAAAAAAAAATTGTGTCGTATTCGTAAAACGTGTTTACTTTAGGAAATCGAATTAGTAACCATAGCAACTAAGCAGACCTTTACTCCATCTTACTATAAAGTTGACATTATTTTATACCAAATCCTAAGCCGAAAAGCCGATCACATAACTAGTCGAACCTAGGGAAATTGCTATTCAAATTTGCTCGCATTAGGGATTTTACTAAAATCTTCCATTCAACATCAACCTAATGCCCATATAACTTGGTAGTTTCAACGTCATAATTGGTATGGATTGGTTGTCAAAATATCATACCATGATAGCTTATGCCGAGAAGATAGTTCGTATTTCATAGGGAAATGAAACATTAATTGTTCGTAGTGACGGAAGCGACAACGGACACGGGTCCCGATTAAACATCATCTCATGTACCAAACCCAAAGGTACTTGCTAAAAGGGTGCTATGTCTTTTTGGCACATAGTACCATAAAGGAGGACGAAGACAATTCAAAGGAGAAGCGACTTGAAGACGTACCAATCATTCGAGATTTTCTCGAAGTATTTCCCGAGGACTTGCCGGGTATTCCACCAGCCCGACAAGTAAAAATTTGCAATCGATTTGATACCTGGTGTTGCACCTATAGCACGGGCGTCTTATCAATTAGCACCGTCCGAGATGAAAGAATTGTCGAATCAATGGAAGGAAATTTCTGACAAGGGCTTCATAAGACCCAGTTCCTCACCTTGGGGAGCTTCGGTCTTGTTGTCAAAAAGAAGGACGGATCATTTCAAATGTGCATCGACTATTGAGAATTAAACAAGCTGACGGTAAAGTTCGTATACATCCCAAGGATCGTACGATTAATTTGATCAACTTACAAGGATCCAGTGTTTATTCTATGTTAAACTTGCGATCGGTTTTCATAGCTTCGAGTACATGCAAGAGGATATTCCAAAATCGGAATCAGAACTCGGTATGTTCATTACGAGTTCCAAGTTACGCCATATGAGTTGACGGACTACACGAGGTATTTATGGTTCTTCATGAATTGGTGTGGAAACCATTGATTTAGAAAGTTTGTGTTCTGTATTTATTGAGTTATATTAAGAAAAAGAAAGAACATGTAGAACATCTTAAGGTAATTCTAGAATTACTTAAGAAAGAAGAATCGTATGCTAAATTCTCTAAATGTGAATTTTGGATTCCCAAGGTACAATTTCTCGGCCACGTGATTGACAGTCAAGGCATTCACGTGAATCCCGCCAAGATCGAATCTATAAATAGATTGGCATCTTCTAAGACTTCCAACGAAGATTACGTCTATCTTTAGGTCTTGGCTGGATACTACAGAAGATTCATGAAATATTTTCAAAAATCGCTAAGGACATGACCAACTCACTCAAAAGAAAGTGCCTTTGAATGGGGTGCAAGCGGGGGGCGGATGTGGCGGCGTAAGAAGCAGATTTCTTGACATTTGAAAAATAACGTTGTGTAGACGCCACCTATATTAGCCACTCTTCCTCAAGGAGCTGAGAACTTCATTGTTTATTGCGATGCGTCGCATAAAGGATTGGGTGCGGTATTGATGCAAAACGAGAAGGTAATTGCTTACGCATCACGACAGTGAAGATCCATGAGAAGAATTATACTACTTATGATTTGGAATTTGGTGCAGTGGTGTTTGCTCTAAAGATTTGGAGGCACTACTTGTATGGGACCAAGTGTACAATGTTCACAGATCATAAGAGTCTACAACATATACTTGACCAAAAGGAGTTAAATATGAGGCAACGTCGTTGGTTAGAGTTGCTCAGCGATTATGATTGTGAGATTCGTTATCACCTGGGAAAAGCGAGTGTTGTTGCAGATGCTTTGAGCAGGAAAGAGCGAATTAAACGATTAAGAGTATGAGTCTGTTGTGTTTGACTTTTGGTCTGGATCTTCCCAAACAAATCTTGATGTCAGGACGAAGCACAGAAACCAGAGATCTAAAGAACGAAGAATGTAGGAGCTTATGATCAGGAAGGATATTACCCAAAAGGAAAAGTTGGAACGCACTCGATGGAACCTTATGCTTAAACGGCAGGAGTTGGTTGCCAGGTTATGGTGACTTGAGGACTGTGATCATGCACGAGTCCCACAAATCAAATACTCCATCCATCTGGGTTCTGACAAGATGTACCAAGACATGAAAAAGCTATATTGGTGGCCCAATATGAAGGCCGACATTGCCACCTATGTTAGCAAATGTTTGACATGTACTAGGGTCAAGGCCGAACACCAAAGGCCATCGGGTTTGTTGATACAACCCGAGATACCCCAATGGAAGCGGGATAACATCACAATAGATTTTGTCACAAAAGCTTCCTAAGTCGTCGCAAGGTTATGACATCATTTGGGTGATTGTTAACCGACTTACTAAGTCTATAATCATTATGCCGAAGAGAGGTCATGAGTTCACATGGGAACGGGAAGAACAATTTCAAAAGAAGTATCCGTATCTTTTCATTAAACACGTACCTTCGTCAAGTGTTGCTACTTGAGCCTTGGGGACAAGGCTCTTCTAACAGGTGGAGACTGTAACATTTCTCATTTTTAGGTTATTTACGACATTAATTATTCCATTATTTATTTTTAGAAGTTTGCGCGTTCGCTTTTAATTATTATCTTATAGTTAAATCGCGTAAACTAAAAATCAACGTTCAATATAAACGGACACCAAACAAATTAAAGTTTACATCAAGCAAGTGTTATATGATTATTAGGAGAATAATTTATAACTTTTCATAATTTATTTTTGTTGGTTACGTAAAACGCTTACGTTTCGCAATAAATTACATTCGGACATACCCGAAAATACCTATACTTATCTATAGTCAAACAAATACCCACTTTTATACACAATACCCAAAAATTTAATCATTTTATACCCATATGGCCGGATGTAGGCATGTGATAACACAAATAAAAGCTTAACACTTTACAAATATATACATCTAATTAACCACATCAACATTTTTCACTTGCCATTTTAACTAACTAGTACACAAGCCTTACATAAAAAGTACCTTACATCCCACTTCTCCATAAATTGGCACATCATACCTTACACAATATACCTAAACCACTTCTAATACCATGTGATGTTATCTCTTGTGTTGTTGATCCATAAAGTAACATGCCCCGGACCCATATTCCGCTGCGACCCAATTTGGGGGTGTTACAAAACAAATCAGTCAAACTCTCTCTATATTCATAAAAACCCACGGTATACAAAAAAAAACTAGGGTTTCATATTCTTTGATTTTCTAAAGCATTCCAAGTATTCTAGTGTTCATTCTAAGATCATCTAAGGTTACTCAAGGTTATTACAAGCTTGGAATTGGGTTTAACAAGGATTAATTAAGAAAACATATTTAAGGTTTTCTTGATTAGGGTTTTGGATTAGGAAGCTTGGCTAGGGTTTTTATCTTGTGTTCATCATTCCACATCTCTCCTATAAGGTCTAATTTAAGTATTTAACTTCCATTCATTCATTATCTTATGTGTACATACTTGTTATATATGTTAAACACCACCTAGATTCATTTTTGTGATATATGAAGTATTTGGAGGCTTATATAATTCGAATTCACTTATGTACATGGTGAAGTAATACTTGAAATAAAAGTACATGCTTGGTATAAGTGTTAAATAAATTATATAGATAGTTTACAAATTAAAATGTGTTGAAGGTTTATTTACAAGTTTATGTATAAAAATATCATGAGGACATGGATTTCATTTGGACAAGTATTGTGGACATTTATAAGACTTAAAATATGTGAGAAATATAGTATAACACTTGGTGAAAGAATGGTGCAAAGTTTCTAAATAAAAGGAATTATAAAACTTGTTTTATTAATCATAAAACCCTAATTAATTTTATATACCTACTGTTAGAATTCGTCTAATAAAGCATGGATTTTATATTTTATTTAATTAATACATATCACAAGGATCGTAAGCATATAAGAAACCTGAAAAACCGAGTAATAACGAAGGAGATACGATATTTTTAAGTTTACAACAATTAAATGGATAAAAGTGATTTTATAAAAGTTATTTTATAAAAATACCTACTATTATAGATCTGATATATAAAAATAAATGTTTTATCTCGAAAAACGGATTTAAAATGAAGGTGATACATTAATTACAAGTTTAAGTTAAAAAGTATTTTTTATAAAAGTAAATTTATAAAAATAAGTTACTGTTCACGACAGTATACTGTTGGGAAATAATTTTCTTTATTCACTGTGTATGAACAGTAAAAGTTACTGTTCATCAGAGGATTAATTTTTATAAATATGATATTTTGATAGATTTTCTCAATACGAAGTCGTGGACATAAGAAACGTATAAAACGGAGTCAAAACGATAAAGATATGAGGTTTTAAATCCACGCACTATTTTTAATTGTTATACAAGTATTTTTTATAAAACAATTAAATAATAATATAATTTCATTATATAAACCAATAAAATATTAAATCTATATTTTTATAATGATACATGGTAAATAAAAATAACATTTTTTCCCTACGTACAAGTACATATACTTTTATTTAAACAAAGACGAGGGTTAATTATTAATTTTAACTTTAAAGATTTAACAAAAACTGTAGGTGGTGTGAGACTATATAAATGTGTTGTTTATTCATTAAAGTTATCATTAACTCATACGACCTATAATCTAATTAGTTGCATTCGGATGCCGAGATGATTCTCTTATTTGAATTAGATTAATCAATCATTCACTTACGAGGGTTTAATAGCCCATCTTTCTCTTGTTTTTTACATTTACTTACAATCTCGGGGAGATACAGGCTCAATACAACTTATTTACATGTTCGTTACAATATCTTTACATACTATTTCTACCACTTGGTTTACATACTTGAGTTTGCAATTCAGTACAAACAGCAATTACATGTTTAGATTACAAAACTTGGTTTATACTTTGTCACGTACTCATTTGCATACACGTTTACCAAGATGTTTACATACTCATTACAACTACAATTACTTGTTTATATCACACTCTTTTCCTACTTTATGGTTTAAGTACTCAAAAGCTATTTACGAATACAATGGATAATTTTATAGGACACAAGAGTTTTCCGTTATCTCGGCCTGTGTTTACATGTGTCCCTAAGGAAACATAACCCACCATGGCCATTAACAATGAACTGTTTAAATCATGACCTGGAGACCCGTTGAGGAAGCGCGAGTGTATAAATAGATCTATTGGGATTGACATCCCTGTTTTCGGGTGATATCCTCACTATTTCGCATACTGAACACGAATGCATACATGTCCGAGCGATTTGGATGTTTTACGGGTTTGATCTTCTACACAGGCCTTTATTTGCATTAAATTGCATACATAGATGTCGAGCTTCAGTGTCATGAGCTTAGCGCAACATTAGATATTATTTATGTGGTACTGTATCTGTTATAGTAGACCCATACATTTTGAAAAATCAACGATTTCACTGTCCATACTACTTATTGAACATTACTAATTTCTGAACACTTTTCATTATATTGCGGTGATGCAATAAACACTAAACTCTTTTGGTTCTACATTTACTCTTATATTTTTGGCGATTATTATAAGGATTGAAATGGTCATACATACTTTATAAATCTTTGGATTCCAACATTTACATTTATACTTACAAAACTCTATGAACTCACCAACTTTAATGTTGACACTTTTAAGCATGTTTTTCTCAGGCGAATTATATGCATGGCTTACTTGATGTGCAATGGAGTCTAAAATTGACAAGATTTCATTTATGGATTTCTACTTACATTCAAATGATCAAATCTCGTTAGGTTATTTTCAAGCTTTTCATTGTGATGTAATTATGGGACGAATGTTATATCAATTTCAAAGAAATCAATGAGATTACTTTTCAAACGACACATTTAGAGGTTGTTCCCTTATATCTTGTGCTGTTGTATTATGAAGTAACGCCCCCTGACACATTTCCGTTGCGACCCATTTTTGGGGGTGTTACATGTAATTTATTGATGCATCAGGTATACTATTAATCTTTTTAGTGTCTAAGTCAATTCTTTTGCTTTCTAAGCTATCATTGTTGCATAAGGTAGAGGTAATAACAATTCATATAATCTAAATCATTAATGTTTTTCATTTTTGTCTGAGAATATGAAATTATCTATCTATAACTAGATTCATAGCAAATGTTATAATTCATAATACTTAGGGTCCTTTCTATCTTTTTCTTCATTTCAGCTATTACTACATAACATAAACTGATGGCTTTGGCTTGATTAAGAATTAAGTGGCTCTATGTCGATTCGAAAAGAGTCACGTAGAAAATTACACATTACAATAGTTTCCTGTTTTGTAGTAGCGTGAATTTCAAATGAATTGACATTATTCTTGATAGTTAAATTATAACGTTTAACTCTTCATCATCTAAATAACCTTTTTTATTATTTTGAATGTTTGTTTTTAAGCAAATAACCATTTTATTTTATCTTGCACGTAGCATCGATATGTTAGAGTTTGAATCATAGGGTCGTCATGTTTACAGGGTAAGTGAAGTACTTTAACTTTTTCATTATTCTGAGTATATAATTCAAGTGTTCATTGTAGTGTTATCTACACATTTTGTCAAAATAAAAACGCAATATAGAATAGGAAAAGGAACATAATAGTAAATAGGAGAAAGGCGGTGTTGGCAGTGTGAGTTCAACCTGGCCAACTCTTTTGATTCATTATCTTTTGCAAGGCTTATATCGATCCAGTGTGTTTCAAGTAGGAATTTGTTCATTCGCCTTACTATTTCTATCTTTTCTTTATTTGTAGGGCAAATGTGGTTGATGCCTTTAAACTACACATAATGCAAACAAAGGAACTAGGCACGTGTCATGTGTACCAGATTGGTGGTTTCTCTTTCTTTTATATTAGAATTAGCAATGTCTACATTGTCATCGTTGTTAGCAGCAATGCCAATTTAACATATGCCTTCAAGTTCATTCTTGAGTTACTCATCATCTGTTTTTTCAAATGGTCTACGGCCTACCTACCTAATTAAGATTTGTTTATTAATAATTTTAAATTTTTATGCAAGTGGTTAACTTATTCAAATCATATGTTAGTGGTGCTTTTAATGAGGATGTCATTCGCAACAACTTTGTTTTGATATACGAGTTACTGGACGGTACAAGTGCTTTATTGAAATCATACTGTAATATTTAAGTTTTTGTATGCTATATCATTTTCCACACTCTTGAAAATCTGCATTCATTTGCAGAATTTATGGACTTCGGTTATCCACAAAATCTGTCACCATTATCATCCAAGGTTAGTTGTGACCTATTATATATCTTATTCAAATATAAAGATAATATATTAATATATTCTAATTTCTAACATAATATCTAATGTATTTAAACTGCCTACTGATAAACCTGTTCCTAATGCTACTTTACAAGTAACTGGTGTGGTTGGCTGGTGTAACATTCCGTATTTTCAGGTCATTTACGACGTCATTTATTTTACTAATTTTTTTTTCGTACGCGTTTACTTTTAATTCTTATTATGTAGTAAAATCGCGTAAACTAAAAATCAACAATTAACGTAAACAGACACCAAACGAATTAAAGTTTTCGTCAAGCAAGCAATATATTATTTTTACAAAAGTAATAATCAACTTTTTATATTTTATTTTTATTGGTTGCGTAAAACGTTTACGTTTCGCAATTAAATACATTTAGGCATACCCGGATGCACCAAAACTTTTCTACGCTTCAACAAATACCCAATTTTAAACCCAATACTCAAAAATCACAAAAATATCTCATATATAAACACATATGGCCGGATATAGGGCATAAAACACAAAGGAGATATTATATCTTCAATATAACACATGTTATATAAGTTTACAAGCAATGTTCACCAACTAGTCTTACAAGTTTACTTACGCACTCAAATGACCCATACCAATCCCTAGCCAAACTACTCCCCTCCCCATCATTTCTTACACAAGAGTTTACAAGTAACCATGGTTATGTTAATTAGATATTTGTGGGATATAAACTAGCAACTAGTTATAAACACATACACTACACATTTCATAAGGTGAAAAGCAAATATCTCTCCCTTTTCCTCTCCTTTAACCCACGGCTCAAAACCCTCTCAATAATAAATCCATAGCTTGATTTTCTAATACCATACAAGCACTCATACATCCTTCCTATGATAACTTAAGGTGTTTGCAAGGATTGGCTAAAGAGTTACAAGTATCTAAGCAAGAAAAGCAAGATTAGGGTTTTATAGAAAATTAGGGTTTTCTAGAGTTGCAAGCTTGGGTTTGGTTGCTAAACAAGTGTGTAGATCTTGTTGTTCATCACCACACATCATATTAAGGTTACCTAAAACCCTTTATGAATTTACAATTATGATTTTATGTGTTTATATGTTCTATTTAGCAATATCACCATTTAGGATATGTTTGACTTGTAAAAATGGATTTTCTTGTAAACATGATTTTATGAACTTATACACATGTTATATGGATGTAAATATGGATCTTGGACTCTATTATATGTAAGACAAGTATATAATAAGTTGTGGAAAACTTGTGGTATTTTATTAAGTTGAAAAAGTATATAAAACAAGTTTATATATATGAGTACCTAATTATTATTAAGGGGCTGTTTTGGTTCGAAATCCAAAGCATGGATTTTATGTTTTATAAAAATAGTACGTCTCATGACGATTCCAAAATGATAAGAAACTCGAAAAACCGATTTATAACGAAAAAGATACGACGATTTCAAGTTTACGTTAAATATATACTTTTATAAAACTATTTTTATAAAAATTACTATTCACCACAGAAACTTATATTTTTAAAACATCAATAAATCGATAAAACTTTTAAATACGAAGACGTGCTCGAAAGAATCGCTAAAAACGGAGTTAAAACGAATAAGTTACGACATTTACGAGATTTACGATAACTAAATCTATAAAAATAAATATATAACTGTTATGAACAGTAAAATCACTATTCATCAGAAAAACTCAAATTTTGAAAATGTTATATTTTGATAACTCGTCTTAATACGAAGGCGTGGACGTAAGAAACGAAAGAAACGGATTAAAAACGAGAAAGTTACGCCAGTTTTACTAAAGTATACTTATAAACGTTTTTACTTTATAAATATGATTTCACTAAAACGATTAGATGGTGATGTAGCTATATAGAATTATATGTGGTATTAGTTAATCAAAGTACTATATTACTAGGGAGTTTCATAATGAGGCCTCTTCGGGGTGGCGTATCGACGAGTTGTTGGATTTACGATTTAAAGTGTCCTAGCTCCTCATACGTCACTACATGACCTCTTAATTATGATAGCCCGAACGATAGTATGATGAGCTATACGACCTATAAATAATCAAAGTGTTTAGTACTTATACGACCTATATTGGATTAGGTTGCTAGGATAAGGTTGCCTTCGTATTCCTATCGTGACGCATTTTTCTATTGTATAAAAATTTGTTGATTACCAAATCACTACGAGTTGATTCATAGCCCAGCCCCCCTTTTTATCTACGTGATTGTTATTACCCAAATCTACGGGGTGAATTACATTGCTTGTTGTTACTATTGGACCCAAGAGTTATTTCTAGAGCTTTTTTAAAGTGTTTTACAAGTGTATCTAACTCAGAATACTGCCTGGAAGTATATTGCTAAGATTACCTTATTGCCGTGGAATCCCTATATATCATGAAAGAACGCGTTAATGCTAAGTAGATAAGTGAGTCGCAAGTGTTGTTTGATAGATCTATCGGGACTGACAATCCCCCCCACCTTATCCACGGAGTCACTAGTTTGATCAAGGTGCATTAAACCAGTTGAATGTGTTAGGTTGATGGCAAACCTCCTATATTCAGATTTGGGGAACAAATCTAGATAAGGCTAACTGGTTCATGAGCTTAAGTGCAAGTAAAAACACTTATTTAGACTACTGAATTTGTTTCAAGTCTACTATTACATCGATCATAGTGGTCCGACCCTTTTAACGCAATAAACTTATGATTTCACTCAACCTTTGGTTTACTTTTAGCATGTAATTCATAGGTCCTAGGTATGAAGATTGGAGGGAGGCCGTGCGGATTCAATGAAGAACGGATTCTTGTTTTAATCTATAATTTAAAGCAACATTAGATTATCTTGTAAAAATCTGTAAATCATCTTTAAGGGAATATATGAAGGGGCTTTTTGTTTTACAAAAAATATATATTTGAAAAATGTTTATTACTCTATTATAAAACAAAAGGGAACCTAATGTAAAACTTTTGATAATTTTGCTATGTGACAATCGACATGTCAATCTTTTCTAAAACGTCGAAAGTGTTTGATTATAAAAATAGGTGTCACATATGGTAGTAGTGTGTCTTATTAAAATTATGTAGGTATAAGGTATAATTAAAACCATTAATGGTCGTATTCCCTCCTAAATCTTGATTGTTTGTAATTTGACGTAGCACCCCCATTGTTTACCATTCCCGCTGCTAAAAACCACCTATGAATTTTTTTTCTGTTGTTGTAATAATATTACACAAAGTATAAGCTTGATAAGTGCGGTGATGTTCTAAGCAAACAAAGGCAATTTGTGCCAAGGTAATATCGACAAATATAGGTTATTGATTTTTAGAATCATGTTGAATATGAAATACACGCATCGAGGCTAAAAAATAATCATCAACCGCCAGTAGCCACCATTAAGAACATGACCATCTACCAGTGGATGTCAGATGGACAACTTCCAGAATACGAGTTGAATGAAGAAGTCCAACTTAGTCAACTAGAGGAGTTTTCTTTTCTGAATCCAGACCATCACGACACATGTTTTAGCGTCTGAAGAGAAGGCTTATTATTGATTAAAAAAAGCAGGCTCCACCGGGCGTGGTATGACACCTTGTCAAGGTTTCTTAATGGACATAAGCAATTATTCCAAGGGTTTTAGTGGGTTGAACCGACATTATACTCACTTCAAAACAGGCAAACATATCTGCTTGGTCAAAAAATATGTAGATGATAACAAATATAGCCTCGACCAGACCCTATAGCAAGAGACATTTTTTCTAATGAGATGAGTTCAAAAATTCCAAATGTACTATTGATGTGAGAAATGTCATTTTTCCAATGATTTATCAATTTTCGCAAAGTCCCCGGAGTCATGTTTTTATTAATCTATCAAATATCTCTAGAAAATTTAAAAGAAATGTTGGGAAAATAATTCATGCTGAACCTATAGGACTAACCACCAATGGTGGATCGACTAAAAAAGCCTGGATGAGGTACCTCCTTTGGGATTCCCAGTTGACCAACTGTTGCTTTCCGTAGTAATGGTCGGCTTCCTTATATACCGCCTCACTGCCAATGACAGACCGATCTTTATTCGTTGTTGGTCATGTTTGGCTAGGTATCAGGCATCGCCCTATCAAAACAACTTAAAGTATTAAGAAAAAAGCGGATCTTTTTGTATCCACAGAGGAACCATTAATTGGGACTATTTGGTATCCGAAAGGACACCGCTATAGGCACAACCCTAAAACCGGTGCCTTATCAGATGCGTAACCATGCCGGTTGTCACTAAACACAAAGAAGTACTTCAAGAATTTGCTGTTCAGTTCCGTTGGTAGATAAATAGTCATCTTTTCCACAAAGAAACAGAAAATTCACATGCGATCCTTCAATCTACAACCACAGAGGCTAAATACATAATGCCATGTTCCTTCTGGCTGCTATTGCGCTCAGATACTATGGATGAGGTCACATGCATACAAATTTTACTGTTTTGCATTCAATAAGAATTACCCCTCATTGTGATAACCGCAGGCTCTTGCTTCACTGTCTTGCAACACAGTCCAGCACTCATGGTCCAAGCACATTTACATACGTCACCATTTATACATACGAGAGGCAGGTTAAGATCGTGTGGTTTAATTGACTACGTAACGACGAATTAATCAGCTTGCGGAACATATTTCACCAGCATTACCCAACGCGGTTCGAAATCTCTAACTCTTCCCTTCCCGCGACTGGTTAGAAGAGTAAGACTTCTGAAGCCCTTAAAAACAACACTTTCAGGAAGGAGAAGAGGTAGTAAATGATGGATCATTGAATGTCCTATTGTAATATTTTGTATATAATAAATCACAATGTATGCGAAATAACAATTAAAAATAAAACCTATAAAATAATCATAAAATATAAAAAAAAAAAATTTAAGAAAATACCATAAATAATTTTTTCACTACATGTCTTCCTGAAAATATGATAACTAATTACTGACCTATTAAATGCCTAGTCAATCATGACATGGTTCATTAAATTAAGATTCGAGCATAAGATCATTAAACAATTTCAAAGCAAGTCTTTATAGCTTGCATTTATTCATACAGCAACCTCACCGAATTTTTTCATCCAACTGAGAAAAGAATGTCGCCAACAAGACAGTTGTTCCCTAAACGACAGGGTCATTAAGTTTTTTTTTTTCTTCCCCGGGCAACATGATTTACTTAATAAATGTTGCCTCTAAAAAAATAAAAGATTTCAACATTTGCGTAATATTCTTTTATATGGAAAGAAGTCTTCCTTTTTACACAAAAGATAAACCAATAAAATTATCCTTACTTTAATTGATTCTTTCTGAAATTATTTGTGTTAATCACGGTTGAAAAAGTTTGTTTTAAAAAATTAATCAATTCAGTATTCTTCCTTTCACACAATAAACTTTATAACTCAAACAATGACTCACTACAAGCTCTATAAAAAAACAGAAAATTGGGTCATTAGAAAGAGGTGGAGAGGTGAATTTCAAGTTTATTTTCAACAAACTTGTTTTCAAAAAAACATCTACAATTAAACTAAAAAAAGTTTTTTGTGGGTGATTTGGGTTATAACTTGAGGGAGATAAAATAATTAAAACTCAAACGGCGGAAAATTATCACCGTTAAGTATCTCCCCGCAAATGTGACATATGAGTCAAACACGCTTACTTGAAACCTCGCTCTATACAACAACACGTACCAGACTGCAACCTGCCAACCAAAAAAACTTTAAATCATCCTAAGAAAAACCATAAAACCGAAAGATAAAAAGGAGTTCGAAAACCTACTGAATCTGCCAACCTTAAAACTTATTTACCTTAGAAAACCATTAAACCGAAAGTTAAAAGAGTTAGAAACCTAAGGGACCAAAATTAAAATTCCTAAACTCCTAGTATAAAAGGGTGGCGGTTTGATATTTTGTTCAAACCCTCATTATTCGGTCAAACTTTCAAAAATGCACACACTCGTAAACCGCCATTATCAATTCACCACTTCTCAGTTCTTGATTTTCTGTGTTTCTTTTGCTAAGGTATCAATCTAACTTTGTTCTACAGCATTAGATCAACTTGCTTATAAGAGGAATTGATCCAAAACACGCTAGATCTTCTTCATTGTCTAGAAATGTGCTCTAGGGTTTTTGAAATATTCAAATGTGTTTGGAAATACTAATTGATTGGTGAGATAGGTACGTTAGGGTTAGTTAACACTAATCTATGTCTGATTTGGAATAGGTCAAACATATGTGTAGTCCTTGTGCATTCGTTTTTTATCTAAATCTAGTAGTGTGTTTAGAATTGTATTTTTATTGCTGGGATTTACTCATTAGGTTGAAATAATGATAGTTTGATGTTTATTTGAGATCCTCTTTCAATATAATGCTTGTATTGATGATTTTCGCATAAGGTTTGACTTTCAAAAGTCAAATAGTGGGTTGAAGTTGTGGTAATCAGTGTGTATGCTGTTGTATGTTAGTATAAAGTTGTTTTACAGTACCAAAGCAAGTATGCATGCCCCCCTTATGTCTTAAGTGATTTTCGTGGCTTAAAATGGCAGTGTATGGCTCAATTATGATGAAATGTTAGTCTTTGAATGTTAAATTTGATTGTTGAATTATTAGGAAGTCTCAGGATGCCTTGAATTGCATTTGGAATGACAAATTTGCAAGAAAAAAGTGAACTTAAGTTTTGTGTTCTTCGTAGAGGTTTGCCTATTAGTATTCCCTCTAGATAGTGGTTTGCACTGATATTCTAGATAGCGGTTTGGTATGTTTCATGATAGCGGTTTGCTTGAACTCTAGATAGCAGTTTGCATGATAGCGGTTTGGTAGATTTTCTTGATAGCGGTTTGATGGAAAATGCTTGATAGCGATTTGCAGAATATGATTGATAGCGGTTTGATTTTATTGATTATTTTAATATAAACAGGCAAACCGCTACGAGGTAGCGGTTTGATGAAGATTATTTTTATTAGTTAAATAATCCAAACCGCTGTTTTGAATTTTTCTAAAATGGCAGCGGTTTGATTAAAATTGAATTAAATATTCATAGCGGTTTGGTCGTGGTGGTTTGACTAAACTCCTATTTTAGTCATGGCGATTTGGTGCCTTGCACATGGCGGTTTACCCAAACCACTACGTGGGTGTTTGGTAACCTGTTGGGTGGCTGTTTGGGCCAAAATCCTTTGCTTTGGCCCAATAAGCCTAATAACCACTCAAGGCCTGTTCCATAGGCCCAATCACATAGATTACTCCCATCTGGGCTAAGTTAACTTGTGATTAAGCCTGTCGAATACTTTCTGTACTAATGACCTAGGTTGACTTGACTGTTTAATCCGTGTCTTAAAGTGTAGTATTTCATCAAACAAGATTTATTCATTCCTTGATCAAACACGATATCTAATCAAACTTAAGGATAATGTTGTCTTCTAAATTATCTGCTACTTTGTATATCTATGTTGATATTCGTATGCAGATAAGATGGCAGAAGAGAATTTACCTGCTCCTACTAGATCAGATGAGCAATTGGTCCCCGCCAAGGCACGCTTACCTTATGAGAAAAGCAATTTCCTCTTGGAACTACAGAAATTGCAAAAGAATCCAATCTTTCGCATATCTGTTGACATTCTCCAGAACACAAACTTCTTCAGAGCATTCTCTGCATCAGCAAATGTTCCTTCTATCTACAAACAGTAGTTCTGGAATACTCTGACATAGGAAGCAAAGACTGTGTATACAGGTTCCAACTGGACGAGTAGTGGTTTACACTTAATTTTGATCTTCTCCGTGATGCCTTGGAGATTACTCCTGTTGACCCAGCCAATCCATTTGTGTCACCTTCGGCTGGTGAAGTAGTTATGGATTTCATAAACGAGCTAGGTTATCCTGAATCAATTCACTTTGTTTCCCACATGCATGTGAACCACCTGTATCAGCCGTAGAGAGCAATACTGTCTTTGATCAACCCGTGTTTAACTAGCAAGACTTCAGGGAATGATAAACCAAGACACCCTGTTCTTAAAATGTTGTGGGGAATCGTGACTAGGACCAATGTTGACTATGCTGAACTTCTATGGGAAGAATTTGTTCAAGGAATCCACACCTTCTTTACTCATCGGGACAGTAATAAAATTTCTTCCAAGAAGCCAACTCCTCAAGTCATCCCTTATTGTCGGTTCACAAAGCTAATAATCTACTACTTGGGAAGCAAATATAACATCCACAGGAGACCTGAGTCGCCTAGGCACGTTACGGGTGATGACTTTCTTCTTGGCAATCTCAAGTTTGTCCCGAAAGGTGAAAAGGATGATGTTTTTGTAATGCATATCCCAAATGAGTTGATCACTGAAGCTATCCAAAGGTCTGAGTACTATACGCAATATGTGGAGATGGCAAAAAGGTGGTAAGAAGAAGACGGCTCCCAAAATTGATAAGCATGTGAAACCTGCACCAGCTAAACAATCTAAGCCTGCAACTTCTAAGCAACCCAAGCCGAAGCCTGTTAAAGAGAAGTCAACCAAGCCTACTCCCCTACAAAAGGCTGACAAGGGTAAAGTAATGAAATTTTGCAAAGGAAAAAGTCCTCTCCAGCTTATTGATGAAGAAGAAGAGGCTGAGCATGAACCTGAACCTGAACCTCAAGGTAAAGGTGAAGAATATGATGTCGAGCGAGCTATTCAAATGAGTCTGGAATCATTTCAGGCACAAGGTCAAGCACATGTTGGCGGTGTGGCTATTCGAGAACTTGTAGCAGAGGCCACCCGACCACTCCCTGTGGTTGAAGGCAAAGGAAAAGCCATTGTAACTGATGAACAAGCTACATAATCACTGTTAGATCTGCACAAGCCTAAGAAGACAAGTACCACAGATTAGTACATCTTTTAGAGGTGGATCCCAGTAACAGAGGAAGCATCTACTGGGCCCTCTGCACAACCTAAAGATGATACATCTGCGAATATAGTCCGTGAAACTCCGTCTCCCACATATGCAGAAACAGGTGCAACAACTGATAAGACTAACAGTGAAGGAGATATTGAAATCCTGAATATTGGTGAAGAACAAGGAGAAGATGTGGCTGACAAAGTTAATCTAGAGGAAAAGACTGTTAAAATTGATGAAAGCCAGGCTAGATCAGACCCTGGTAAAACTCCCGAGTCTCAACCACCACCGGAGCGTGTTCTAATGGAAGAAGACCGGGCTGGACCAGACCCTGGACAAAGTCATGTGGCTCTTGCTGGACCAGACCCTGAGCCCATGCACGATGACTTTGTTGCCACAATGTATCCTTAAGTGCATGAAAGTTTAAAGCATCCAGATGAGGAACATGTCCACGTGGAAAATCCACTAAGCTCAATTGGGACTCTTTCATCTATGAAGAATCTGGATGCATATACTTACGGTGATCAGTTCTTCAATGACAAGCCAACAGAAGAGGATCCGGAAAAAACAAATATGGAGACTGAAGTTGAATTTATGGTCAATGTTCCGATTCATCAAGCATCTTCATCTGTTCCTCCACTATCCACACCTGTTATCAATCCTTCAACAACAAAACCAGTATCTTCTCCTGCACAAGCTGTAACACCCCCAAGCTACGATACGCAGCGGAATACAACATTTGGGGTGCTACTTCATAATACATGCACACGAGTCCTAGTAAACGTTCAAAGATACGTTTATAAAACACAATTTCATTTAATAGAAAGATCAGAGTTACAAAGGTCCCAATACCATTATATAAATTATTTCTAAAAGTCACAACACGACTTGATTTCTAAAATACTTGTTTAATTAATGACACTACTTCACCGAGACATCGTCCTTGATATCCGCGTTCCGTCCCATCCAGCCATCAACATCAATTAACTTGAGATACATGCTTAAAAAGTCAACAAAACGTTGAGTGAATTCATAGAGTTTATATTTAACAGTTAGAACGCATATTTTGGTTCAACAAAACGTATAACGTTAGCTCGTAAGTCAAGTTATAAAAATAGTGATTTCCAACTAAAGAGCCCGTGTACCAAAACTTAACACATTCATTCCCGTAGGATGAAATTATGTCCGAGAAGTATGCCACTTCCCAACGGATTCAAACCTCGGACAGGGTTGTCAAACCCAATAAATCTATTTAATGCATTAGCGTTCACCAACAGATGGTAACTAACAGTCACACATCAAAAAGGCATATACTCAGTAGTGAAGGAATCATATTCAAGTATCAAAAACAATTTGCGTTCAATTTCACAAAACAAGCAATATATCACCCTCGCGGAGTTAAAAACATTGAAAACTTTAAAAGCGAGGCTATGAATTCACCTTGATCAAAAGCCGATGATTAAACAATAAAGTCTAGCACGGAAATCCACGAACGCGATCACGACCTATAATTAGAGTCGTTCGATTACTATATCGAAAAGTATAATCAACGATGCGTTCATCGATTACTAGCCGAAAAGTATAATCAACAGATGCGTACAACGTATCAACAAAATCATATATGATAGTATATATATATATATAATAAATATATATATATATCTAATATATATATAATATATATAAATATGTGTGTGTGTGTGTGTTGTGTGTGTGGTGTGTGTGTGGTGTGTGTGTGTGTGTGTTAGTGGCTGAGGAAATCCACTTGCGCCTTAAATCTTAAAACCCCACAATATTAAGACGTTTGACCTTATTGACTTTGACTTTTATGTACATGTAAATATTCAAATCTGACCCGGCCAAACTACCATCTAAATTACATTTTCACAACTCGGACATAAAAGAGATTTTATGCGAAACAATATTCCGGACAACTTTTTAGTTTTAGTCGAGACCCGAAACTCCCCAGAAAATGTCCAAAACGCCCTTGCAAGAATCTGCAAGAACTTTGACCTTGGTTTTTAACCCGTTATATCACACTTTCGTGACTTTGACAAAAAAGAGAATTTAAGTAAAACGTTATTCCGAACAACTTTCGTGTTTTGCCTGAAGGCCGAAACGGACTCGAAAGTGCTCAAATCATTTAATCACCAAATCTGTCAGATTTAATATATATTAAAAATAACCCATTTTTATATCGATCTAGCTCCGGTTTCTTCGTTGTTGGGAGTTAGAAGTCCCATTTTATATCAGAACGATCGTCTCGAAAAGCTTTATATACTTCAAAGCCAAAAATCAGATTTACAAAATCTCGTTCCTCTTTTGGCATGCCAAACTTTCTGCTTACATTTACCTTTTAACAAAAACCCTAAAAAATTATTTTTAGACTTTTAACCCAACTAAAACATGTTTATAATGACATTTGATTATAATCTAAATCACTCAATCAACCGATAACACCATCTAGCCTATTTACGCAAGATTTTCCTAAGTTCATCGCATGCATGAAATCAAATCGAACCAAACAATATAATGATCGAAATAAAAGTCAAAGAATACTCACAAAGGCTCAATGTGCTAAAGGGAAAATAGATCGGACTCGATGTGTTCCTTGTTCCTTCCTTGGCTGTGACTTCTCCACCAAACCCGAACCAAATCCGAATCGAATCAAACCCAAATCGACCCAAACTAACTTACTCAATAACCACACAAAATCAAACACACCCTTGTGTGTTTTTCCCCTTGGTTCGAATCCTATAAGTAAACCAAACACCCCATTGTTTTAAAAATTATTCAACTTCAAGCAAAACCTTATTGCATGTTCATTTTTCCTTCACGGATGATCAAAACATTATCATTTAGATGATATTTGGTTGCTAAGAAAATCACAACACCAAGGGTGTTGGTGTTGGGTGCTTGTCCGAACCAAAAAGGGAAAAAGAGAAGGGAAAAACAACTAAAACTTGGTTCCTATTTTATTTAGATCATCATTTAAGTGATGTTTGAATGTATTTATGAGATCAAATTGCAAAAATAGTGAGAGTGTATGTGTTCCTATACTCGGCCGAACCCACAAGGAAAAGAGGAAGAGAAAACAAATTTTTGTAAGCTAGATGTTTACTTATAAAAGAAGTGAAATGATAGGATTTTTGTTTAACCAAGTTTTTGGAAGTATAAGTAAAATGATTGAGCTTTGGGACTCAAACAAAGATTGAGTGTGCGTGTGTTTGCTCTAGGCGTCGGCCTAGCCCCTTTTGCATACATGTTTTATATTATTTTTTTTCCTTGTTAAAACTTTGTGTAACATTTAAATAAAAATGTAACTTGTACCCTTTTAATAAAACGCGAGCTTTAAACGCGAGCTATGGCCAAAGTCAAGGAACAAGGACGATACGGTTCATAAAATAATATTTTATGATTATAAAAATAATAACGAGACGCGTCGTATATTTTTATAACTTAAAACGATTAATGAACACGCGGTCAAGCGTTGACTCGCAAAACGACAAAAATAAATATTTTAAATTTCCGTTCGCGATAAAATTACAAAAATAATTATTTACGACAATAAAAATTTTAAATGTCGACGTTCGCTTACGAAAAACTCGTAAGCAATAATAACGTCGAACTCGCGATCGTCGTACGCGTCGTGAAACTAAGGTTGTTACATTCCACCCTCCTTAAAGGAGCGCCGTCCTCGGTGCTCGTCCTTTCCTACTTGCCTTATCGTTCGTTCGCGGCATGGCGGCTTCTCGTCATCGCGCAGACTCCCACGTTCTTTCAAAATAAATATGCGATACAATATTCGCTCCGACTATTCCGGATGGAAAGTCAACAAAACAAGTGGTAAATTATACCCATGAAATCAAAACAAAATCATAGTAGCTCTTATCAAAAGAGACAAAAACAAGTTGCGAAAATATATTCGACAAAACTAAATCACGTCGTTCTAACTTTTATAGTCGGTTCTTCATAAGGAACAATATACATCACGGAATATATCCGATTGAGATAATTATTACGTCGTTCTCCCGAGATTTTTTTTAAGTGGATGATCGATCCAAACTTAGTTGGGGATCATATAAACAACAAAACCTATTTCACCTCGCTTATCAAAACCAAGGCTGAAACTTACGTCGTGAATTAAAATCAAAGTATATGTCGCACTCAAATACGGAATTATACCAATATTCAAAACCGAGAATATGCTTCGTTACCAAAAATCCAAAACATATGCGGCTAACTAAAACTAAAATAGACGTCAATAATCAAATTCGATATATATATACTTATATCATTATCCAAATCAAAATACTCATTATTATTCAAAATTAAAATACACAGGTCGCCCTTCCGGTCTCATTCAACAATGCCTCACCGGTTGTGAAAAATAATTCAAAACACATTAGGTCTCCTAATCATCTTACGATATTGTTACACATGCCCACATAATCACATAAGTACCTATTGTACGCTCGACATCTTTTACATGATGACTCAATGAATTTGCCTCATACTAAGGCATTCATCACGCCCGCTTTCAACCAAGCATTGGCGATTATTATCACATATCGGATTCGCTTTCCTTTGGAGCTTTCGGCATAATTATTCATTCTAACACTTAGGTTTATACTCCTCCGGTCACATTTTCCTCATCGTACCGAGCTTGCCACAAAGTCAAGTCACCTCGACGATAATTCCAACATAAACACGGCTAATTCTAATTAGTCTACACTCACTCTCATGGGTACTTCAAGCCACAATCGTCAATAAGACTTTCGGCGATGTCCACTCACCTTATTACGTCCTAAATTCTTCAAGATTGGGGCTTCTGGTAAGTTTTTTCTTTAACGTTTCAAAAGATTGAATGTTCTTTCTATTGGAGGAAGATGTACTGGAGTATTTTTCTCAAGAAGATGAGACATCGGTCTGGGAAATTTTGGAAAAAACTACTTATTGAAACCCGTCGGTAGAAACCGACTTTGACAGAGGAGGAGGAAAACTACTAAACACCCATTAACGGTACAGTAAGATTTGATGGGTAGCTTTAGCAAATCACATTGACTTTGGCTTTATCAACCTCAATCCCTTTTTTGGAATCTTATGGCCAAGGACAATGCCTTCCTTAACCATAAAATGACTCTTTTCCTAATTTAGACAAAGATTTGTGTCTTCACACCTTTTGAGCATCTTGTCCACACGAAAGAAGAAATTTCTGAATGAATTCCCAAAGACCAAAAAGTCATCCATAAAGACTTCCATCATTTTTTCGTTCATATCCATGAAAGATAGCCATTCATACACACTTTGGAACGTGGACCGGAAGCATTGCATAAGCGAAACTGCATGCGACGGTTGGCGAACGTTCAATAAGGACACGTGATTGTTATCTTTTCTGATCATGAGGGTCGATTGGGAATTTGAAAGTAACACGATGAAACCCTCGAGAAAACATAGTCTCATTTCCGCTAATCTCTTAGCATTTTGGACCATAAACGGTAGTGGAAGTGGTCTTTACGGGTGGCTTCATTTAACTTTTCGTAGTCAATCTATACACGCCATCTCGTAACCAATAGTTGGAATTAACTCGTTTTCTTCATTTTCAAACAACGGTTTAAAGGACACCTTTTTTTGGTACGCAATGTACGGGGCTTACCCAAGGACTATCCGAGATCGGATAAATTAATCCGGCGTCAAGAAATTTTTCAACATCCTTTTTGATAACATCGTGGATTTTTGGATTCACCCGTCTTGGTGTTGGCCGCCGGTTTGTAGTCCTCTTCCACTAGAATTTTAGTCGAGTAACAAAATTCGGGGGGTTAATACCCTTGATGTCGGAGAGTTTCCAAGCGATGGCTCGCTTGTGTGACTTCAAAACCTTTATGAGAGCGGCTTTTTCCTCGACACTCAAGTCTTTAGTAATTATGACGGGTAACTTGTCGTCACCTTCCAAAAATGCATATTCGAGATGAGGAGGTAAGTCCTTGAGTTCGACCTTGAGAGGTTCATCAATTGAAGATTTATCATTTTTAGCTTCACAAACTTTAAGTTCTTTTCGAATTTCAAGCAAATAATTTCCTTGAGTAGAAGGGGGTAATGATGGATCATCATTGAGAAATTCTTCAAGAAGAAGAATGTCCCCCTCCGGGTCATAATAAGAGTGATCAACTTCAGGTAAAGTTGGATCATCTTCAAGAGCGAGGAAAGCGTTGACTTCCTCGAGAAGAAAATCACTATCCCCGAAGGGAGTGAGGGTCAGAGAAGAGGTAGAAACGATCGAGTCATAATAAGGAGTGGGATTGCCACTCGCTATCACATCGGAGAAACCGAGAACTTCTTAAGAATACTCCTCACAAGCCATTTCAATGACGTCGATTCGGTTAACCGAATTGTCATCATAATTAGAGGAGTATCTCTAAGTTTGATCAAGATTAAATGTTACGGCTTCTTTTGCAACACGAAGAGTTAATTCTCCTTCGTAAACATCAATCAAAGCACGTTCGATCTTTAAGAAGGATCTTCCGAGAATTAGGGGAACTCGGGGATCGGCATCAAAGTCTACGACTACAAAGTCGGCCGAGAATTAGAACTTTCCTACTTTTACGTAGACATCTTCGGCGATACCGATCGGTTGGGTGATCGAACGGTCCGCAAGTTCAAGAGTCATGCAAGTAGGAGTGAGTTCCGGAAGAGAAAGCTTTTTACACACGGATAATGGCATGAGATTTTTGCTAGCGCCAAGATCAGCCAAGGCTAAGCACTCATCCATTCTGAGAAAATCACATGGTATGAGAAATTTACCGGGGTCTCCAAGTTTTTCGGGTAACTATTTGAGGAGAACCGTCGAGCAATGCTCATTCAACGGAGTTCTTGCCAATTCAAACAATTTTTCTTTGTTACTAATCAAACTCTTAAGTGTCGAAGCAAATTTAGGCATGAGAATTAAAGCATCAGCGAAGCTATTGTCGAAATGCAAATCTTGAAAGATTTGGTAAAATTTCTCAATTTGATTGTTAGCTTTTTCGCGAATCTTTTGGTCATTAAGTCTAGATGGATATGGAATTGATGGTTTCAAGTTAGGCTTCGGAGCACTAACGGGAGCAACAACGGGCTCAGAATTTGGTACTTGAGGTTGAACTTGGACAACTGGAGACGTCTTTGGTACTTTCGTTATTAGTAGGAGGCACCGTGTCCTTTGTCACCTCGGTTTCACGTTCCACTACTTTAGTAGAAGAAGAAGAAGTAGTAGGAATCATGGGTCTTTGATAAGAAACGCCACTTCGGGTAGTGATTGCTTTCAAGTCACTTTTCGGGTTAGCAACGGTGTTTCTAGGAAGAGAACCCGAGCCCGAAGTAGAGGCGGTATTGGAATTCATGAACTTGTTAAGCAAGTCGGTTAAATTGGTCATTTGATTTTGCATATTTTGGGTTTGGTTTTGCATATTTCTCATAACCGCATTATTAGCTTTGATGTAGTTTTAAAAGTCATCCTTCGACACACCTTGTGTTTGCGGAGCAGGAGCTTGGTAAGGTGGAGCTTGGTGAACCGGATGTTGATTAATCGGGGGTCGATAAATTTGAGCTTGATTAACCGGGGGTTGGTAGATTGGTCCTTGGTTATAATTATTCCCTAGGTTTTGGTTATTTCCTTGGTTTTGTTGAACGGGAGGAAAACCGGGAGGTCGAATTTGATTTGAAATAGGGGCTCGATAACCGGTATTTCCTTGATTGAAATTAGCCGCGGCGGCTTGGGAAACATATTCTTGAATATTGTCTCGATAAACGTTGCCATCGGTGGCGGGACAATTTCGGTAAGAATGAGCACCACTGCAAGTTACACAATTGTCCTCGACCACTTTTACGGTAGCGGGAGCTTGGGATTGGTTTTTCTTATCGAGAAGTAAGGCTTTCACCATATCTTTAAGTTCGGAAACATCGGGAGAAATACCGGGGGTAGAATTGCTCGTACTCACTTTGGCAACAACCGGTTTGTTACGTGAATTACGAACTTTGGATTTGCTCTCAATGATTCTTAGGCAATCAAGAGACATCTTATCCAAAAAGTTACCACCCGCGGCGGAATTCAACGAATCTTTATCATTAAAGTTCAAAGCATTGTAGAAAGTATCGAGTTGATGTAATTCCGAAAATCCATGATGTGGGCATGCCCGAAGAAGATCGTTGAATCGG